>JAPYZR010003719.1:0-23156 GCA_030522945.1 Trichopria nigra
AATAAATGAATTCCACAAGGTCCCAAACTGTTCGCTTTCCGTGATCGGTTAGTGTCATTTTTTATGCGTCTTTTTGGGGGTAAACCGCTCGCCTAAAAGATCAGATAAAGTTCGCCTGATGGATTTATGAGATGAACACGATTCAGTTAAAATTGTTAGACCTAGGGTGTCGAGATTTTTAGATATCCAACTTTTACATGTAAATCACTTTTCTTTCAGTCATGCCCACATCTTTATCCTTATCGTTGTTTGAACCTTCAGAGATTTTCACCAAGCCTTTACGTTTCTACTGTCACGTGAAAAAACTCAATTTCACGTGAACAATTGTAACAAAATATTTACAATTCGCCGTTCATCAAAAGAGAAAAATGTCGGTCATTCCTTAGAAACAAATAGTCGAGGGCGCGGCAGCCGCGGCAAATCGCTTCCTAAATCGCAAAAGTTTCCGGCCATCCGCGAAGATTCGCGATCCGCAAGCCGCAAGCATAGTTGCTCATCATGTGTCCTGAATAAACGGCCATCTCTCCCGTGGCGCGCGATGAAACTGGAAAGGAGATTGCGAAACTCCTCGACGAACTCTCTTGAACATAATTTTTGTATTGTTTGCGCGTCCGAGCTGCGAGATATTATGGATTCGGCAAAGAACGAGGGAGTACGCGGAAGTAAAACTGCTTTCGCGGAAATTACGGCAGGCTTGCACGAAGACGCTTTATTTTATCGTCCCTTCTTTTCGGTTCTTTGCGAAAATGCCGTGATTTACAGGCAACTGTTGACAAAGTTTCGTCGCGATCGCCCAATTTGTGAGTTTGATGTACATTGACAAGTTGAGATATACTTAAATTGAAGAAGTTGCTTGGACTATATAAAAATAAAAAAGTCTACGAGGATCTCTCAGTTAATCAATTTGTAAGTTTCTCGTACTTCGTGATATATCCCTATATGCACTCACGGTGGCGTATATTTCGATAAGATCGCGAACGTGATATCTAATAATAGGCAATTTGCATATTTATTCCAAGTTCGTTCATGAGTCACGTTTCGATGTATACATCTCTAATTTAATTTCGCAATAACAGCTTCAATTTAAAGTGACTTGGTTTTAATTTCAATTTATAAGTTAATTGCCGATCTACTTAAGAGCCGCACGAAAATACGAGTAAACGCGATAAAAATAATAGATTGCACGCCCATAAAAATTCATCATTTCACAAAATCATGGAAGTGAAGTATTTTTCAGAACGTTTCGAGTAAAAGGCATCGTTCTTCAGCCCATAAAGCTGAATGTGCACTAAAGAGCCACCGATAACATCTGCTTTGCATAATAGCTCTCCCCTCCTCCGTCATTTATTAGCATAAAGGATTGCGGTAACCTTGAGCCAACCCTCTTGAAAATTACAGTTCGTTCCGCACGTGTTCCGCCTCCATTAGCGTGAGTTTCGACAGGTGAATCCTTCGCGTTTTCGAGGATAACCCCTTATCAATTAAATCGATGAAAATTGGCAAGTGCCTTCATTTCGGTCAAATTAATTTCGATGTAGTACGGAGAACATTGAACATCAGTTAATCGAAATCCTGTCATACAATTTATCTTGTCTGTAACTTTTTTCCCTAACCTTTTCTCTAAAACGTTTACGGAACATTGTGTTTCACGAGTTTTCTTACAACATTGCGATCAAATTGTCGAATGCTTAAAGTCGGCGCAGGGACATTGTCAAAGTGTCATTAACTGAAAAGTGACGTATCAAGATTCGGAAGATAGAGTGGTGTCGTTCGCTCCAATTCCACTCCACTTTGTATCTCGGACTTAAGGATCACGCGTAATTCCGGAAAGGCCTTTTTATCCGAATACACGGGTCAAGTGTGAATTTCATGACGTCTCTAGTGGATATATAGTCGATGACCATCACTCCAACGATTTCATCCTCGTAATCCGTTCTCGAGCAAACTCCCCCTTTTTTACGAGACCCCGATGTCCGTTCGCGCTGGCTGGGCTGAAGATAGCACCGACTTTTATTATGGATTGAACGCGTACCCGACTCCTGTCCTTCCCACACCCTCTCCCACCCGATACATCCTTCCTTTTTCTTTTCCGACTCGAACTTCGCGCTTTCCCTCCTACGATCTCCCCATACACCATCATTTATCTCGGTCGTTTGCATCGAGCGAACCTTCATCCAAGGCAAGAATTTCTCGATCGAGAACGGTAACGACTCTTCGTCATTCGCAGCTGCTCGATAGTTTATTATGCTAAAGGTCATTAAAATGTTACATTAAAATAAGTGTCCAGAAGTATTTAAGAAGAGGATTTGTCAAATGTGCAATGAAGAAAGGGATGGGAGTTGATTTTATCATTGGAACATTGTTTTTAATATAATTTATTCCCGAGCACGATGTAATCTGTAATACCTAGTCTTTTGGGTGGAGACGATCGTTTTTGGGAAGGGGATGGAAAAATCCATGATTAAATGTACCTTGTTTGTATTCTTAATGTAATATCCAATATTATGTACAAGATTACGCTTTGAAATTGAAATTTGCTGTTTAAATATAAAATCAATCGTTGTCTACGCAATCAAGATATACCGTATTTTTTTTTGTCGAAACCTAAATGATTTCCACTGGCTAAACAAAATCGGAGAATCGATATTTCATTCGCCAGAGGGCAAGTATACACACGCTGGAACGAATAGAACAGACGAGAAAAGAAACGAGTAGGACAGTGTACGAACAGTGGCGGAAGAGGGGATGGAAAGTGCGCGAAGAAAAGGAATAAAGAGACGGGTGGGTGTAGGGTTCGCGTACGAAGACTCGGTGGGGGTTTTGTGGTGGCAATCAATGCCGTTGAATTAACGCCTGGCTGCCCGTTTGCGGGAAAGTAAGATTAAAAGAAGAAAGAAATGGACGGCGAATACCTCGCTCGCGAAAATCCGCCCCCTCCAATCTGTATTTTATATCGAATACGTCTCTAACTATGTCGACTTTGCCTTTAAATTCCACATCCTTGCGCTAATGCTATTAACGATCTTTTAATGTTGAAGTGAATCGAATCTATAATTAACACATCTTGCGATGACATTTCTAGCGGAGGATTTCAGAATAGTGAACTTTACCAGAGGAGACTATTCGAAAGGGAATACTGAAATATTGAAGCCGAATTTAAAACATTCCAATACAGTATGCCCTCTCCAAATCTATGAAATCGCTCTACACCTCTGATATATATATAATACCCTATCCATATTATATATAACAATGCTCTACCTCCACGTAAGGAACATTCGTTACCTGCCTGACCATTTCGCGCATGGGAGAAATACTATTTTTAATCGCTGTTCACATCAGCCAATCATAACTTCGGCGTGTGGCGGGGAGATGAATGGAGGAGAGAATATAGATTTGGACAGGGCCTAATGCAATGCATGCATTCAAACCTGGCCTAAAATTTAGACCAGAGTTGTTGTTGTCTTAATTATTGAATTTTGGATATTACATGCAAATGTCTTCAAGATTCCTTACCAAAATAATCTTTCATACGAGATTATGTCATTGGATAAGCAGTCATATGTTGACGATAAAAATCCTTCAGTTCTGTGCCCAATCGAAAGCTGGGAACCTCAACCATTCTACCAATAGGAGCACCGCATCGGCCTTCTCCATTTTTAATTTCGAAAGGGTCGAACCGCAGCGAATACCTTCTCGAAGGGTTGCGTTTACATGACAGGGTTGGCGAAGCCTTTCGGCGCGGCCGAATCGATAGCGCACATGCGCATCGTATGCAAAGCGACGGCCAATCGTAAACTTTTAAAGTCTACGACCTTAGGCGTACCGTCCCTTAAAAACCAACCGCGAATCCCGATGAGCTCACCCTTCGAGAGGGGCGAACGCCTTCGCCTTATCAAAGGGGAGCAGGCAACGCGATTTAAAAAATGACGAATCACCGCCACCAATCACAGGACGGAGACGCGAGCTCGGGATCTTTCGGAACGACGACCCTTTGATTGAGAAGAACCCCTGCGCGCCTCAAGTGTATTATCACGTTTAAGCGCGTTATATATGACATTCTTATAGTCGAAATTGTCTTAGTTGTAAAAACCTGGGGACTTTTAAGTGACTTTTAAGATCTCAGTGATTTTCTTGCCAAAAATTTACAAATCTGATAGATTTATCCATGACGACATTTAACGAATAGGCGAAACTCGAGACTCGCACTGTCATAGCGGATCTTGTGATACTCTTAATTTGCACTGAATTCATTGTACGTCCATTATAGGTCCCTTATACGTATACAATGAACGTCCACACCAGTGATAACTGGACATATATTGGACGTACTTGTTCCATTTGAACTTCATGCAATAAAAATTAATTGATTTTCATGAATACAAAAAGATTACACGCTGAATATTAGTATGCAATGCGAATGTAATTCAAGTAAAGCAAACTATATTTTACCATTTCCAAATACTTGGAAAACTGATCCGACTCGTGCACCCATAATCTACATTATTCCAATTTGTCGGATTATTTGGTAATATCCCAAGCGTAAGCAGCTCCCTATATAATCGTCAGCGTGGGTCAAAGCTCTGATTTATTTCTATCGGTACGAGGTGCATTCGTGATACACCGGTTGCTGAACTGAAGGAATCGCACGTTAATTCCTCGGCGCACTGATTGCCTTTGCCGCTGTTGCCATGGCGACGGGCCTGCCGAGAAATCCACAGGGGTTGACTGTCGCACGAGGTCTGGGGTGGTTAATGAAGCCAAATCCGTTTAGGATGAATACTGCCCGAGCGAGAGTGCAGAATAAGGGCCTGAGCGTCTATTCGTTAGGAGGTTTGCATCGAAACGATAACTGGCGCCTTTTCCTAATTCACATCGAGATAACGTTTTCACGGTAAAATGCCCCGACTTAGACTTGCCACATGGCCAATAACAATATCGAGTTGCCTCAAACGAAATCCGGCGTTCATACCATCTAATGACTGTTTAATTGTCTAGGTTTTGCTTTGTTTATAGATTAGGTATTCATGGTGTCAGTTGTCGACAATGTACCATTCATCAATGTATTAAGTTAGGGGTGAATCTATCTTAAGATAAGATTCTCATTGTGTAAACAATTTAATTTGTCAATTAGGTAATTGCTGGACTGATCGTGATGCACGTCCACGTCAGAATCTTGCCTGCCAATACAATTGGGATCTGGCGATGGCGATATGGGGTGTCAGAATTCAAGTACGTCATACACGTATATGACGTGATTTGGGTCGAACGATCCCAAAATTGATGGATTGCATTGCTTTCATATACAACAGATGACTGCAGATGGTTTACCGATCAAATAGTTGTATCACTTATTGTTCTCACCTAAGATACATTTTGCACTATTGTGTATTCATCGTACTCAGAATGTCCACGACTCCGATGTCCAAAATATGGTCCCACGTTGTATTACAACAAACATTACATTTCTGTCGTAAAGTAACCCAGCAAATACAACCGGTAACAATTAGGCAACGTGTATATCATGGTTATCTCTGTTGACAGAAATGTTACACTGAGGTTACATAATTGTTACTCTGCGGTTGAATGGGAAAACACTATTTTTTTATGAAATTTCACAGACTCACCGACTGCGGATACGTTCTTAGCTCATTAAAAAAAAAAAGTGTTTAAATTCACGTCAGGACTTATGAAATTTATTTTCATATTGCGTGAAACTTGCGTATTAAAGTAATAATCCATTAAAATGTAGAGTGTATACACATTACGCGTATTATATTATGCATATTACATATAAATTGCCCTCAAACGCGCCGTTCGTGCAGTATTAATAAAGCAATAAATCACTTCACCTCTTTGAATAAGAGAGGAACACGCAAACTGTACAGTGCATTGCGTGGTAAATATTCAAAAAATTTCGCGATAACATTTAATCTAATGTAAGATTTATCATTGGAACAATAGAATGCGTTATCCTAACTATATGACAGGTTGTATATATATATATATATATATATATATATTCTTCACGTTTGAATTTAGCTACATCGCGAACGTGTGAATTGGTTTTAATAATAAAGTGTATATACATATAATATAAATCAATTTTCAAAGATCAGAAACTAACAGGTTGTTCATCAGGAAGGATACGTTTTGGTTTGTAAATACACGCGTGTTTCCCGGCATAATGAACCGTTGGGATGCGCCTCAAGAGTGTAATTTCGTTGGACGATGCAAATTCCATAAGTGAATTAATGCGCGGCTGCGAAGAGGCCAAGATCACTCCAGGGCAAACCTGAGATTGTACGGCAGCTGCGGAACGGAAGTCCGAGTTGTGTTATGCGCAAGCACGAGCGGCTGATTTGGCTTCTCTCTCTCTCTCTCTATTTCTCTCTCTATCTCGTTGAGAGCACGCCGCCGGCGACGATGTACGCGCGCGTACGTCCAAATCACGCGATCTTTGAGTTAACAGCGGCACCCCCGGCAGCGTTCTTGAAAATTGATGTACACTACCCCCTCTTAGGATTGGCACGCGAACACTATACTACGAAGCGACCTGCCGTATGGAAATGTGTACGAACACCTACTCTTGCGCGATATAATCGTGAAAGAATTTTGGACTTTCGTCAAGCTCAAGTTCGAAACCGTCACGAATATGCGTTTTGGACAAAGATGATGATATTGATCTCGAGTTCCGTAATGCATTCTTTTGTATGCGGGCACATCATTTCATTGAAATTTGTAAACTTTTTTTGTCGGCGATTCTTTGAAAAGATACATCTATGCATTACGTGCTCAGCCTTGATTCGTGACTGATTGGGAGATTGGGTCAGTCTTCATCAACTATACAAGTTTTATTCGGATTGGTCAATTATTTTTGTGAATTTTTGTGATCCTTTATCAATGTTCATCGATTATTGACAAAAGTTGTCAACTGTTGTCAATAAGTGTTGTCTAAAAGTTTCACCGTTGTACAATTATTATCAATGATCATCAATTTTTTGTTATCAGTGACTTTTAAGACGTCTCAAAGTTAATTGACTTTTATCGATTCGTGGAATTTTGTCAATTTTTTGTAATTTTGCACATTTTGTATTTAATTTTGGTCAAAGTGTATTTCTATCACTTCATACGAATTTGTACGACAATACAAGTTTATACTACTTTGTATGTCCATTTCGTCAATTTTTATTAATTTTTAATAATCGTTGTTCGCATTACAGTTAATTCTTGACATCTTTTCCGAGTCCCTGGTAAAAATATACGATAAAACATGATAGAAAAACTAGTGTTTTATGATGTTTTTTTTTAGAATTATGGACAAAAACAATATAGAAAAACCGGTTTCCAATCATGTCTTATCATATATTTTATCCAGGGCTTTGCTTATTTTTTTGTTTCTATTGTGCTCATTTTTGGCGATTTCTTATACTTTTGATTTGAGTATTTTTGATTCTATTTTGCTCATTATTTTTTATATTTTGATGAATTTTTTTCAATTTTTGGTTTTTCTTTATTTTTATCTGTTTGTTTTTTCAATGTTGGTATTTCTTTTTTGATTTTGGTCTGTTTTTTTTTTAATTTTGACCTTTTTTTTATTGTGGTCCGTTTTTTGATTTTAGTGTCTTTTTAGATTTTGATAATTTTCCCCTACATCGTTCATTTTTTATATTTTTGTACATTTATTTTATTTTGTAAAAAAAAAACAACATTTATTTGTAACAAAATAAATAAATGTAACAATTACTTCGGCAAGGTTAAAAAGCGTGACACATCTAAATTATATATTGTAATATATCTCATTATAATTTATGTCAATTGGACACATAACATGCATCTTATAAGTATTCGTGCAATGATGTAAAATATCTCATATATTTGTTAATTTGTGTTAATAATTAGCAGACATTTAACCAATTTTCAAATTTTTATCGATTTTTGTACTTTTTTTTCTTTACTGTATTCAGTTTATCATGACTTTTATCATGACTTTTATCAACGCATTTTATCACGTGTGCAACCGTTTCTATTTCGTGTTTTTTAACATTTTTATTTTTATTTATTTGAAAAATCTCACTCTTTTTTCCTATATATATACACAATATCCATTTATCCGTTAGGCAATATATCTACATTCATTCGTTAAAGACACAAATGCCAGGTGACAAGATGGCTATACCCAATGACCAATCAGGAATAGACGTTAGATCTACACTTTAATAAAATAGATAGATATAAAAAAAGGAAAAAATTGTAAAATGAAAAAGAAATGTCAAAATCGCTGAAATCAGGTGCGTATCAAAGAGCGGGTGTTACAAAATGTAAAAGTTTCATTCGATTCGCTGCACGGGGCGCCGATGCGAGAAACGCGGTGTAACGAAACACGTGTATATTATATAGGATGGTGCATTCATGAGAACACGTCGTAATTTTATCGAACACCGTTTTGCACGTTGCACTCCGTTTTCTTCTTATCGCCGATCGCGAGTTCGTGATCGATGTGCGAAAATAATGCTGTTTTAATGCGCGAAATATATTATTCAAGATCATTATGCTCATTCTTCGCCGTAATTGCGCATAAAGATGCGATAAATTTCAGAAGTTCATGTTCATAATATGCGAAATGTTTAAAATGCACAAAAATATACGGTTAACAAACGATAAAAACGAATTCGAAAAGTCTGAATAACTACATGACTTTTTATTGTTAAACAATTAATTCTGATAATAAAGAAATACAATTTCTTAATATTTAAGTTCCGAAAATTGACCAAAAATAAATAGCAATTTGGTTATAAATCTATCCAAACATGCGTCTCCTTAATGATAGCGCAAAGAAGTTCTCGCAGTCGCTTTGCATTTACAGAAGTATAATTAAATCTAATTTAACCGACTTTAATGAGAGCCTGCTTATTACTGATGATATTGACGTTATCACAGATCTTCAGCTTTCAGAAAAAAAATATTCGTTTCGCCTTCTCGCCAAACATCCAAATCCAGGCAAACGGAAGCACGAATCGGCGAAACGCAATATATGTTTCTATTAGTCTTCGAGTCTTATAAAATTCATGAAAAATGTTAATGATTCGGTAGGCAAAGATAAATGATCGCGGCTGGAAATCTTGACATGAAAACTCAATTAAATATTTCTTTACATACTATAGGATTGTATTAATTATAATATTCGTTATGTATTTTTATGGAACTGTTCTCGTCTTTCATAATGGCACATATAGTGAATTTATTTGAATCTTCTTCGCGTGACACGAGCATATTATTCTATTCATATAAATATGAAACATATTTTATCAAATAAGAAATGTTACTTATAGTTTGTAATAAGAACGGGCAAAAAATAACTACTTTCCGCTTGCGTTTTAGGGCGGTAAAAGTTACTTTCCATGTGACGAAAAATGTTTATATTCCATAAAATTACTTGCTTGCTTGATTACCTGCTTGGTTGGAATCTTCACTTTTACACACTGAAAAAAAAAATTTGTTATTTTCAAGTAAATATTTACTTGAATTAAGAAAAGATTTTCTTGAATTAAGTAAGATTTACTAAAAAGTAGGAAACATTTTCTTAATTCAAGTAAATATTTACTTGCTACTATTCAAGTAAATTTTTTTTTCAGTGCATTATTATTGTTGTCGGTTATCTTCCACATTAATTACTATTAAGAAAAGTCGATCGCAAAATTATAGTTTAAAAGAAACAATGGATAAAAACTGCATGGCATTTCGATTGTCTCACATTAGAGTGTAGTAATATAGTCGGCTGTATGTGTACTGAAAAGAAGCAAAAGAAGTATAAAACAAGTAGGTGAACTAGAAGCAGGGATGAGGTTGGTTAAAGGACAAGGAAAATAATTCAGGAGAAGAGGGAAGAAGAAAGGGGTAGGACCTCACACGTGTACATTAATAGAGGATACTGTACTTTTGCGGTACATTTTTTTTTCTCCGCTGTACCTCGCTTCTCTTTTTCTCTTTGGATCTTGTCTCCGCAAAGCACAGAAAATAAGTTTCTTGTTTCTGAAAAGTCTTCGCAACCTCTTTCCCTTTCCTTTCTCCCTTCACTTCTTCCATGTTTTTTTTTTCTATCATTTTTCGTCTACTTTTATTTTCCTATAACTTTACAGTTTTTAAAGCACAAACAAATTTGTAAAATTCAAAACGGATGAATAACATTTCAATTTGAGAGTAAGTTGATGAAATTAACATCAATCTTCCATTTTGAAATAGGTGTACAATCCTATTACATATACACGTAAATGAAAGAATTGTCTCGGAAGTATTAGACCATTCAAAAATGTAATTCTAGAAATTTGATATTAGAAGTGCATATGAAATTCAGAACCTTATCCATTGTGCGAAGAAGTTTAGCCGCTCTTTTGAATAAAGTACGAATGGCGAAGCTTCCCATATCGTTGACGACGGCCAAAGGCTGCAAGACAAACCTCCTAGTTCTTTATTTAAATACGTTTCCGTTTTCTGGCAGGTTAAAAATATGTGGGAGCAGGAATTTGTAATTGCCGTTACATTTATTGCTTCCAGTGATAAATTCGCTTCTTTAACATAAATGTTGCAAGAAGGAAGAAGGGATTTTCACCTGCTTTTCTCGCTTTCTTGGCTAGACAATCTGCGATGTACGCAAATGCTCGGCAATTATTGCGGAAACGATGCTTGCTGGCTCTCGACGAATCTCGTTTATCATAGTCATACGTGAACATATAAATACGTTACATCGCATTATCAAGTCGTGATTATACATATAAACTCGGCGCTATTAATGAGCAACGAGAAATGCCCGCAGTTTATATAGTCAGATTGCATGCGAGGCGAACTTTGCATTATTATAAAAATAATTCAATTCATATATTTTTGTATGCATTATTTATATAAGTTGCCGGTTTTATTGATTATTCTTTATAGTATTCATTTTATTATGATTTTGCAATTGTGATAATAAATCGTACGAAATTATATGTCATTTTAAAATTATTGTACTTTCTTATGGTTAATTGTTAATAAATTTTTATTTTTAATTTCTACATGTTTGATTTTATATTTACAAGTTTATATTATACATAAGTTTTATCAAGGAGTTCCTTTATAAAGAAACTACTTTACTGATAGTACTATATTAGTACTATATTAATTTAATTTACGTTTAGTTTATTGGAAATCACAGATGTTTAAAAAATTCTGAGAAAATGTTTCTTGTTAAAATACCATATTATATCATAAGATCATATTTCAGTACATCCAGTATAGATTTCAACATATTAATCTACAATATTTAAAATAATGGTAATAACAGAGTATATCTAACATTACCCGGCTAGTGCATGATCATTTTCTCAGTATGTCTTCTCCATCTTAAACAGACAAAACGAAGTTGAAAGCGATTTTCGATCCTTCGGCTTCATTATTCGTCCTCATTCTGGATCATCATCCTCGCCACTCAAAAATTTACTTTTCCCTGTAGAAATAAAAAATACTTTACATCATGGATTCAATTGTAAACTGTACATAGATATTTCAAAAATGAAAATGCCTTCTCGCGAAATCAGCATCAAATTACAATACTATATATAGGTAATTAAAATATATCAATAATTTCAACATTAATCATTGAAAATAATTCCTTTATATACCCCAAATTAAACCTTATCTAAAAGATTTTTTTAAAATTGACGAAATATCGGTCAATTATTTTTTAAGATATCATTTCCACCGTCTTTGAAAATGCCGTTTGGAGATAATAGCTTTTAAAGTTTTCGATAAGAATAAAACCTTGATAAACATTTTTTTATAAACTCAATTACGATCTGAATTCAAGGGTCATAAGACTATAATTCATGAATGTCCAATAAAGCACCTTTCGAGAAAAACATGAACTTTATTAACTATTAATGAAAATTGTCCAAGTCTTAAAACAAATTAAATAACAAAAACGCCAAATAAAAAAGAACAAAAACTAAAATGAAAAGACGTAATTGTTCAAGTTCAAAACTTGACAATTGTTTGATAGGTCATACACACAAATATGTAAAAAATCAAAAAGTGTTAAAGAAATATAAAAATTAAAATTATTGATAAAAGCCGATAAAGTGGCAATAAATTATACAAATGTTGAGTAAAAATGGATTGTCTTTCAAAATTGTCAAAATCCGAAGAAATCATTGAAAACTGGCAATATGAATGATAATACTTATTAATATCAGTTAACACTAAGACAAAAAGATAAAATAACTAAAATGGCGTGCATAAGTAATTTAGAAGTAGACAAGTAGTAATTAATAAAATTTATAAACATTGTCAAAGAGGAACATTGTTTAATGAAGAAAATTTACATGAAATAACAAGAAGAATATAAAAAAAGGCGAAAGTAAAAATAGACAATTACATATAAAAAAATATTTTACGTTTGATCGCGAACAATCATGAAAATTTCCAATAACAATGAAGATAAAAATGATTAAGAAAAAGACGCTATTTGACCAAAATTGATTAACTCTAAAGATAAAGTATAAAAATAACTAGCAAAATCGGCAGAATGGATAAAATTACATAGATATTTGTGAACGTTAATGTTGAAAGATAAATAAGATATAGATGAAACTATTTATACATAATGACAGGAATTTTAACCGGAGAATTATTATTTACGTTATATGAAAAATTGCACTACTTCTAGTTTCACTCATTAACATCATGCTACTGAACTTATATTAGATGAAAAATTTACTCCATTTCGATGCGACGAGACTCATTGTTAAAAATGTTCACTTATAATATTGTATGAGATTAAAATGAATATAATATATGATCACTTTATGAAGATTAAAATATGGTTAAAAGATTAATCGTTCGAAATCTTTCGAAACCATAATGTAAATTGTGAAGTATAAAATAGACACACTTCAAGGCATATATTTTAACATAACATAATCAAGTGTTACAATTAATCATACTTTGTAGATATATGCAACTTATTTATCGAAAATGAAATGTTAACGTCGGATAATCGATTGATACATCCGCGTTGAGCATAACACTAGAATGATAGTTAGGTGATACTCGTATATAGGCCCAGTGTGGCGCTGCACTGGCGCGAGGTCGCTTCTGTTATAGAGACACACTACTAACACACATAATAATTATCCATATTTACTTCTGAACAGTTGTGCCTCATTGTGTTTTTGCAGAAAATAACATTCTTACGTAAACGATGTAGAAAACACCCAGTCTTGTATGAGTATGCATCAATAGTACTAAAATGATGTATGTATACGAGATTGCCCTCTTTAGAAACGATTAATTGACCTCTGATTAATGTATATATAAGAATTATTTTTTATTGTAGGCATATTTCATCTTTTTTCGTATTATCAGATTTCGATTTCTTCAATATCAAAAGTTCCAAATTCTTATAGAAGTATAAATATTTAAATTTATGCACGCTCCAAAAATGCGAAGTCGAATTGACAATCGCATAAAGGAGAACGTTTTTAGGTCGCGTAGTAGGCGGGGGTGTCTGGATGCTGCCGCATCGATCCGATACATCACGGGGCATTTACATCCCCCACTCGCTGTCTCACTCTACTGCCCCTCTCTGTTTCATCCCCTCTTTCTCTATCCTTTTCTTTCCCTCTCGCCAATTCCTCATACTCTTTTCGCATTTTTGTTTCGTTCTCTACCTCTCTCGTTACCATTTCATCCTTCCTCTCTTTCTTCTTCTCTCTCAATCTCTCTGTCTCATTCTACTTCTTTCTCTGTGAACCTTTCTCCCTTGCTCTTTCCCTATTTTTCTCTACTCCTTTCTCATTTTTGTCTCGCTTTCCGTCTCTGTCGTTTCCTTTCTACTTTTGCACGCTTTCCCTCCTTTTTCCATTTGGATCTTTTCATATTTCCCTCTCGCTCTCATTCTCTATCTCGCGACGTTTCTTTAACGTCTCTCTTCACCGGTTCGTTTCTTTTCTTTGTCCCGCCATCCCCACCTTCCGAAACGGCCACCCCCGACATCGCAACGCTTGCGCAAGCACCTAGGCTGCGCTCGCTTGCATCCCTTCGCGACATACAGCCCCCCTCCCCCCCACCCTCCGCCCTCCTGCCGCTGAATGCTCGGCCATTGTCCGAACGTCAAATCTCAACCCCACCTTCATCGTGTCCGGCACGTCGTATAAGACCCGCGTACATAATCGGGATTCGGATGGCACTCCGGTGACTTTGTCCTTTTCTTTCCCTTTCTCTCTTTCTCTGTCTCTCCCTCACTACTCTTCTCTATAGTTTCTAAGTAATGTTTAAATAAAAGTCGTAAAAATAATAGTCCGTTCTTCAATTTTTTCATTTGTTAGCAGTTTAACAACTATTTAAAAATTAATTTACCGATGAACAATAGAATGGTACGTTGATAGATAAACGTCAGCGAAAGGATAAATCCATTTACGTTATACACTAAATTGGTGTATTCATAGCATTGAACATTATGCACGAATGCTTGTAAAATAGGTGTTTCCATCAGGCGCTGCTGTTTCATCCGGTTCATTTGATATTTTACGTGACAATAAGCGACACGCAAATAATGACTTTCAGAAAAAATGGAAGTTCAGTTTTCGTTCTGCATGATAGGAGTTCGTGGTTTCATCATCGGGACTAGAAGTAAATGTTTGCTCCCTAGGATACAAACAGGAACTTCTATTATAGTGGAACTTTTGAAGTGGTAATGTGCGTTAATGTCAGAAATTGAAAATGTCAAACTATAATGAGTTTTTATTTCCAAAAATTCTGAAAGATGAAATGTGAAATAAAACCAAAACGTAACAAGACTCCAAAATATATATTTTATTGACATTTTAAACGAAGTTGTTTTTTTAATACTTTATACACGTAAACTAAAATTCATCTTCCGAATCCCCTGAAACGATATGTCGCAATCGAAAGGAAAGGGATGCCGCGAAGTGCAACTAATTTCCAATTAGCGCAATCGCAGTTCGTACTAAAAGATCAGATCCCTGGGTACAATCAATCGCCGAAAACGACGAATGCAACGGACGACGGGAGATTGAAGGCGCGATAGGCAACTATGTAACAATCCCAAGTCTGTATATATAAACTCGTAAATGTCCAAGGAACGAAAGGAGGAGCTCGCGAGTGAGGAAAGTGCCGTTCGGCCCGCCTCTTTCGCATCGCTCGTCGTTAAAAAGCTGCGATTCTTGACGCGGCGGAAAAACGCATGCATGTATCCGAGCGTGTTTGAAATAAATAAGTCATGACGTCACGCACCACATCGCTCACGCAAAGCAGCCGCGGTTTATGCGGGCGTCCGCAGCGTCCGGGCGAGTAGGGCTGTCTAGGTTTACAGCATCATCAACTAGCCACGTACAGGATCAAACAGACCGAGCCGAGAGTTTTTCATTCTAATTACTGCGCGCTTAGCAACTAGCCGATAAGATCGTTCGGCCGTCTGGCCGAGCCGGGAAGAGCCGCAGCTAACTAAGGAGGAATCGACCTACTATGTTGCGAACGCTCGATTTCACGTTGGAAACAATCCGCGAAGCTTTTCCTTTTTTTCTCCATTTCATGATTTGACGTGAACATTTCAGACTGGTTTGAATAAGAGATGGGTAATAATTTCAGTAAACAATTGAAAAGGTCTGATCATTCATTTTTTCTAAAACTTGATTCCTTTCGTTTTTATCCGCTTCGATGATACATTAGCGACATCACATCTGACAATAATTAATGACGATTGTGTGTAAGACTTTTGAAACAAATAAAAGAATTGAAATATAAATACAAACAGTAAGTAGATGAGTCATGCAACCTACTTCTCTCAACCTCAAGTGTATACTGATTAAAGAAGTTGGCATAAGTATCACTAAAACTGGATCTAACTTGTACAAATCGCTCCACATTTTCCATTTTTACACTGCACGCCCCCTATAGCCCTTACAGTTTGTACTTTATCACAACGCATACGAAATAATTTCCAAGACACGTCACATTTGTAACGTTACCTAGGAAAATACATTAGTAACCTAAACTTGCGTCATATTTATTTTGAAACTTTGCAACGTAATCAAGAAGATTACATTGCAACCTCGTCGTTGTGAAGTTTTAAACTTCCTTCGACGTTCTAACGTTGGCGGTGCTATTTTTATGAAACGGTCCAATTTCAATGACTTCTTATTATAAACGTTCACGAGACGTTTCATTTATTCCATGTCGCAGTGAAACGTTTCAGAAACCATAATGTACCGTTTCTGCATGACATTAAGAAATTGATACAACGTAATAATGTTTTAGGAAAGTTAAATGGTTAGCTTTTTTTCGATCAATAATTAAAGTCGAATACTTGAGTTTTCAAGATCAATAAAAAATCATAAAGTAAATCTAAATTTTCGATTTATTAAAAATCTACAGGGGTAGCCAAGTGTCGTGTACTTTCGTAGTGAAATTCCTGGATATCCCGTGCATTTAATCCTCAGTAGTACTATCGGTCTACAGAAGGGGCATTTGCATTATTCTTCGAAAACAACGAGCTCGAGCTCGACCATCAGCGCGGGGAATTCAAGTGTCGGTTATTCTATTCGAAGAAGATCCCGGCGGAATTTTGAAGAGAAAGGAGAAAGGGAACGCGGCACGTCGCTGAACAAAATAGCAATCAATAAAGACGAAGTTAGGAGAGCCGTTCGCCGGATTCCTTCAATCAAATTAGGAACATCAAAGTACCCAGGAAGGCAAAAAGGAGGAAACGGCGACGCCGTGCAGAAGAAAAGGAGCCAAGGAGTCAGACCTCCATTCCGGCATTCCTCGGGGGTTCAGTCTCGAAATTAGCCTCGATCTCTCCTCTCCGTGATCCGAACCCTCCAAGACAAAGGAACTGCACCCTTCAACCTTCGCCGTCGACGGTGTCCTGTCAAATATCGGACTGGAAAAGTCCGCGTAAACTTTTCTTTGCTCAGCGAACGGAATCCGATGCCAATTGCGGATAGTTTCGTCCTTTGATGGGATTTTTCTGAATTATTCGGTAGGTATACGGGATGTAGGATCACTTTTCAAATCTAGGAAATAGAATAATTTCGATCTTGACCGTTACTTGCAATCATTTTGAAGTCAATCAATTATTTAAGGATGTTGATTTTGATTTTCTATTGATTGCAGCTAATGGCCATAAAAAATAAAGAGAAGATAAATAATTATATCATTCGTATACTTCAGAATTGAAGTTACAACGTATTGAACTCGTGTTTCCAAAATTCCGATATTACGACGAACGAAAAATTAATAGCGGAGAACCCTGTTTGACTTATCGGTATCGAAAGTCCATTTTTCCCTGTTTCGTCGCGGAGAAAATGTTTTTCTAGGCTACCGATAAGAGCAGCCAGTAGCTTCTGCACACGACGATCGAGAAAAGAGATTCTGCTTAGACGTTTCGTATCTTATCGCAAAGCATACGTCCGAAGCAGAATCCCGGCCGCTACATGCACCTGACTTATACATATATGTATGTATACCAGGGAAAATGGATATCTTATTGTTGTCGCGTATATCGAGGCTTCTATGCGCCTGTATAATGTGTTGCGACAAGACGGCAATGTCTTCCGCCGCGAGAGACATAATGCATCTAAGGAATCTCTTCCGATTAGGAAAATATGGAATTACTACCAGGTCTTGAATTGGGTTGGATGGTGATTTTAAATCGTACGAGGTGAGAGTTAATTCAATTGAATTTTAAAAACAAGAAGATGATGATGAAGGAGAAGACTATAAGTCGTAGAATAATGAGAAGTACAACAAGTTTGATAATCACGACAAAGACAATGATAATTTCACCAGCAATGGTATCAACATTAAATTAATGGACATATGGGGTTGATGAAGCTATTACTTTTCTCATAATCTACGAAACCCCACCATATTTCTGTAGTGGATAGCAACGGTGCCTAGTGTCAAATATGGGAATACTTGCGCAACCAAATTCTATTCAGGGATTTTGATCATGTAAAATATAGCAGTAACGTAAATCCACAATCTAATTTAATCAGATCAACTTATTTACATCTCTTTCGATCAGATTAACGTTATGATTAGAGATCTGGTCATATTGGGTCGAATTAAATCTATTGAGATCTGAGAGGATCTGATCATATACCATTTGAACATCTTATTAATATCTTATTAACTTATATAACCACAGAAGGATATAGGATAATATATATAACATGTACTGCTTTAAAATTATTGATACTTTCATTATTATTAAAAAAGATCCCAATCACAATTCGCAAAAACGACATTTTTTTTCTCCATAAATAAATCATGCAATTTCGCGCGCGGAATAC
Organism: Trichopria nigra; assembly: GCA_030522945.1. Lineage (NCBI taxonomy): Eukaryota > Metazoa > Arthropoda > Insecta > Hymenoptera > Diapriidae > Trichopria > Trichopria nigra. The sequence goes on from JAPYZR010003719.1 coordinate 18,351, forward strand.
ATGGTCGTGGGTCGTTCTCGTTTAATTAAACGACAAACACAAACATAAGATTTCGATGACATTTCCTCAGATTCTACGAGTCTTCTTTTATTCATCGAGGCGCGAGGGTCGGCCTAATCTGTAGTTGCGTCACCCGGGCTTTTCTCCCATAATGAAAGCCCGAGTCAAGTCGACGCATGCCAGATGAATGGCGGGAAGAAAGAACATTTCTAGATGGGGGTGGGAGTGAGGTGGAAGAGGGGAGGGGGGCGTGTACACGCAGTTGGGCATCGCCTGCAGACAGTTTTGTTTCTAAGGGATGAACGGGGTGGAAGAAAGCGAGGTTGGAGTGGAAGAAGGATACGAAACGCTCACAATCGTATTACTAATGATTTTACTTTGGACGACCCTTGGAGAGAGAGCCGTCATATCGGTCTGATAGGAGGCGATCTCGCCACCGGAAACTCCAGTCGGATAAACTCGAGCAGGGAGGAACGAAAAGGAACCCCGAGTAAGGTTGGGGTTACGTGCAGTTGATCAGCTACCGATTATCGATGATTTCGTTTACCGCAAATGGAAAAGCGGGAAAGGCGCGGCGTGCTCTGCAGCAACGAGATAAAAATACTATCGCTTTCCCGCGCAAAAAGACGAGGGTGATACCGTTTTATCCGATCAAAAATCTGTTTTTCTTAAGGGCTACGTAAAATGCCGTATCATGTTTGACGTTCTATTGTTAGACTTTATTCAAATAAAGTTGAGTTTAAAGTTCGAACAGAGGAGTAATTTTTATATTTTGTAAATTTAATACTTTGTTAAAAAAAAAAAAAAATAATCCATTTACGATTTCAGCTTTGACATTATTTATAACAGCTATTGCATCATGATGATACAAGAAACTTAATGTTGTTTATCTACATGATGATCCCTAATAGAAATCAGTTTGTAAATATCCGGGCGCAAGCTTGGCCCTGACTCGAGCCCGGATATCTATCAAGGTGCGAGTCAGGGCCCAGCTTGCGTCCGGATATTTAGAAACGGATTTCTACTAGGGATGTTTTGTTAGAAAATTTCACCTCGATAGATCTATTCACCTGATTAGCAATGAACATACATTGGATGTCTGGACATGTACAGATAACGGACGTCCAGACTAGCACTTTTATTAGAAAATCAATTTTTGTTTATTACATAATCGATTTATGTTCACGTACATTGTTCATCCCCTGCAAGCCCATTGTACGTCTATTATACCTGAACAATGGACGTAAACTGAACGTACAACAAACTTATTGAAAGTCCTGTCTGAACGTGTAATGGATATCCTATAGACGTATTTGTTCTATTTGGACATTTGGATTCGGAAGTGTGACCGAATTTTTAATATGAATTGATTATCAAACTTCTTCTATGGTGTAGGACATGAAGTCGATAAAGTCTATTAGGCTCCCACTAATTGCAGCAGGAGATTTGGGGGACTATCCATCAGATGTCGCAATCACAGAAGTGGGGAGAAAGTTGGGAGCTAATGTACCTAAACATTGCTACGCCTCCTGGACACCCACCGATCAATGAAGTTGGTATTCTAAAGACCACTTGTCCCACGAAATTCACCAATCGTTCAAGTAGTCGATGTGAAACGGTGTCCTTTTTTAGCATTCATCAATCAATGAAGTGCGATAATTACACAAACGTAGTCCCGACCACTCGATTTCCACCACTGTTTATAGGAGTGATCGTAGTCCAAGATTACCCTTGCCTCTTGGACACCCGACAAGCATAATGGAAAGGGAGAACAGGGGCTGTAATAGCCATTCCCTCTCTGATATCCACCAATCGAGGAGGTAAATTATACACCAATTGACTGGCACTTTATATTGCACTCCGTGCATACCTCGAATTAGTTTGTAATTCAATTCATTTGAGGTGAAATGTGACAGAAGCGAAAGTTAAGATGTAGAAGGGACATGACGTGGAAGAGTTTTCGTTCCCAGTTTTGCAAGCCAAAGATAAGAAATGCTTAAAAATACTCCGATGTATATTTCACCATATATATATGTGGAATGTTGACGGTTTGAAAACCTTTATTAATATGTAACATCGAAGAAGATAAGAGTTGCTTCCATTTTTCATCTTCAGCGATAATTAAGTACCGAAGAATCCTTCAATTCGTTCCAATTTTGCTAAAATTGCTCATTTCCAAGATTAGTGTCAATAGCTTTCAGGAGTGAAAATAGAGCGAATCTTCCACAACGAGCGAACCCTTTCTAAATAGCGTTTACGAAGCGATTAGATGTCGCGGACGAGGACGGAGGAAAAAGGGAAAATACGACGCGTAGGAGTTGCGAGAAAGGGTGAGAAAGCAGGCTTGGTCGATGCTTCTTCGTCGTTGGTGTGTCATGGGTCTGTGTGCGCGAACTGTGACGCTCGGTGGCGCGGCAGAGCAGCGACAAAAATAGCGTATGATTGAGTGAGCGCCGCGAGGGATTTTCGCCGGAGTAGAATGTTGCGGAGGCTGCGGAGGGTTGAACGACATTTAGCTTGCGAGACACCCCGCAGATACTCTCTTCTTCGCGTAAACGACACTTTTTGCTTGTTTCTCATTTTAGAAAAACCCGCACCTATGACCGCGAATTTCGTTCGGAAAAACGAATTGCTTTGTACGCTTTATTTGCTCCTCTCTTTATTCATATTGTTATCTTCTGCTGATATTCTCGTATATTTTTTAAGATAAAATAGTGTAAAGATCTTATTTGATAAAACAATCATGCCTGATTCTAAAAGTACAAAGGTATTTCATGCGTTACCATAATGTTATCAGTATATTGTTGATACTTCAGTTAATGTGAAATCTTTGGAAAACTTCTATAACCTGTATTATTGATATTCATCAGCTCTAGAATATGTAAAACTCTGAATGTGCACAAGGTATAATGAGACATTAGGTCATCATAAAAATTTGTCATCGCGTAACTCATTTGGACACTTTCCGGAATAAATTCCTCGGAAACATCATTATGTCGCATGAGCAACCGACGTTTTGGGTTTTTCCGAAAGTCAATAAACCTATTCTTATTGGCCAGTGCTCTTCATAATTCGACTCGGAAGGAGCTTTGAACTTTTTTCGCGGGGCAAGCGACGGTTCTCCCTTTCTTGTCGGTTGCTCCAGAAATAACCCGGGCCATTGTCCGTCTATCCATTCTGACAGGTGGAAATAGACGATCATCTTGCCAACGTTAGTCCCCACTCCGGTTCTCCCTGTCTTTACACGCAGTGCGACGCGTCGACGTATTTTTTGCTTCCTGTCGGTTGCCTCAGACTGATGCTGCTGTACACAAGCGGCTTTTTTCTTTCCCGAATCTCCAAAGCAAATTGTTGATCGTTTCGCTGAAACGTTCGTAAATATTTTGTCCATTGTTTATGTAATCTGTTTTTACTTATCACTTCGTCCGCGATTGGGATGCTAACATTTCTCTATCGCAAACGGTGATGGGATTTGTCTACCAGTAAGTCTCCGAATTGCTATGTGTGTTTTTAAAATTGGACATTGATCGAACCAGGCAAAATATTAGATCGAGGAGTGTCCATCCAGATTTAGCCAGAACAAGTTCAATTGTTGTTTAAATTTTTGAACGCCGATTCCCAAAATTCATACCAATCGACACACTTGTCCCAATAAATTGTGATTAGCAAACACAATTCTCATTTCGAAAGCCTCCCTGATTTCCCGAGTTCGCTACTTGGTGTCAGGCGAGCTTCCGGAATCACGTTCTGGAAATAAATATCCCAGCGATCCTTTCCTCGGCTCCTCGAAGTAAAAGGAAGTATAGGCTTGGCAATAGGGTGACCGCGGTTCGCGGAGAGGTGCAGAAACGAAAGGATGGCAGGCACGAAGGCGATGAAAAGAAAGGAATGGTGGGATATTATTTATAGGACGTGAAAGGCGGTCGAGGGTGGCGTGCCATGCATAGACAGTGCCTCATTCCTAAGCGCGCGGACGAATGGCTCATTTCTGTCCGCAAATACGGAAATACCGCCAAGCTATTTCTTAATATTCGCCGATATCGAGAGGATGTACGAGAGAGGAGAGAGCCGCGGCCGGGGCTTCGGCTACGTTTCCATAGAAACGCGCCCGAAGAAGCGTCACGCGCGAAGACGGCCTTAACCCTTGGAAACATTCGCCGCCCTCCGATGATTGCGTACATAATGAAAATGAATAGTGAAACTATCCAAGTAGTCGTTTGATAGCTTTCCTCGAAAAATAAGTAGATTAAACGACGTATTTATTATTTCTTCGAGCGATACAGGAGACTGTCTGGAAGACGTGCTAAAAATAGACGTTTGATTATCACCATGAAGTATTAGTCGATAAAAAGTCCACATCCTTCTTCTAGTAGTCAGCATTAGTCGGTTTTTAATTGGGCAACAGTCGACTCTAGTCACTATTCAGTCACAACTTAGTTAACTACAACTAACCTTCAATCGGTTAGACCCAATTAGCACTGAATGTCCATGATTCATCTATAATGTCGTCTATTCGTGTATGGACGAAAATTGGACGTACATTCCATGTCCAGTTTATGTATAAAATATTAGTTAGTAAAGATTGATGTAAGGTAATCAAGAGTCAACGACTAAATTGTTTTCAGGTTTAAAACATATACTTTCTATTTAATGTACATATGAAATACGACAAAATATTTTTGAAATGACAAAGTGTCCTGTGCATGAATGGGGTGCGGGTCAAATTTCCTAAAGATCAATGTTCCTAACAGCGAAAACTCCTAATTTTCATGTTCCCAATGTTCACAATTACGAACGTCCAAATAT
>JAPYZR010003720.1:0-13650 GCA_030522945.1 Trichopria nigra
GTGCGACCGGTCAGGTACGAGTGTACCCATCTTAACGATGATTCCTCGAAGCCTATGTCACGAAGACAGGTTAAAATGACAGTGTGGTTCAGGGAGTCAAAGGCACTTAAAATCACTTTTCAAAGATCAATTTGAAAAGTGATTTTACAGATTTATCTCTAATTACTCCAAACTTATGATTATTGGTGACTTGAATATTGACATACAAAAAACAATTTTGTCCGATACTGCGATAGTTAGTTCTATGAATGATGCTATATCTAATTATCAGGAAAATCTTACTTTTATTTATGGTCATAATCTCATAGCCATCAAATGAAAATCATAGACTTTAAGTTACAAAACTTACCGATAATATCGTTACTTGTCGTGATTACTCTAATCTTGATATAGACTTATTATTGAATGAACTCGAAAGGTTCGATTTGAATATGTTTAATGGTTTGATCAGTAAAAATATTAATGTTAATAAACTATGTGATGATAAACTAAGTTGATAAGTAACAGGGATCTTTATTTCTTTGATAAATATGATCCAAGCCACACTTTTTCGCCAAAACATCGGCCTGCTCCAAATATAATCCTATATTTCAAATGAGCTACGCGAACTAAGATGTGAACGTGACTCTGTTCTTAGAGCATATCATTGATCAGCTTCTTAAGTCTATAGACTGTTAATCCTTCACAAAGCTAATAAAGTTGCCTGGAGAATTGCCGGTGAAAATTATTATTGTTTTCGTTTATCTTCGACTATTGCCCCAAGAGAAACATGGACTGAGCGTATCATCAACGCAAAATCAAAGTCTCCGGAAGCGCTGCATTCTGCGTGCGGCTTCAAATTTGACATACTGCGAAATGCCTGCCGCGTCAGAAACAAAAGCCAACACACAGCTCTATTTCTGAAGCACTGCAATCTGCCTGCGACAATAAACTTATCAGCTTAAAAACAGCATATTTTTTTGGGTTACTGGGAAATGCAGAAATTATAAATGAAAGATTATTTTAGAACGTTTTTTACCTATTTTTTGTTGTTTCCGGGATCGCTTTAAACCATCTTAAATCCTTTTACCCCATCGTTTCGATAGGGTTATATCGGCACTTACTTGTTTTCACCTTCTGAGAAATTTATCAGCTTCAACTTTATCTTTGAAGAAATAAAACTTTTTGCAATCCCATAGAATTACGACCTGGTGGCCCGTACAATGTCCCTTTGTGTCCCCAACTTTTTGGCACAGGACAAAACCTATTTTCGTCGTCTTCAACCGTTTCAATTATGATATTGATTCATATGTTTATTGAAATAATAACTAACTGTAGGAATAGAGTACCCGCAAAAGAACATTTAACCTCTATCACCGAATATCACATGATACAGATATTATCGATGTTAGATGGCAATTTTCCTTGACTTTTTTTCCTGTTAATGGTAGACGTGAAGTTCGATTCGTACATATACACTGAGATTGATCTACATACTTCAGAACGTGCTATTGCGAAACATTCGAATATGCATGCGCGAACATACATACATGTAAGGTAGTAGACTGGTAAACATTTATTTACCGGTCGAAAGTATTTATTGTATAACAAATAAAATGTACACCTCTTCGTAATATCCAATAAAATATTTCAGACGTTCGCAGAAGCTTCAGTGTCCCTTCAAAAAAAAAACCTGATAGCAAAACGGCAGATAATAGGCTCATATATTAGGCTTTTTGCCGGTGTGATGCTGTAAATATATCCATTTCAGTAATTTGCCGGCGTTTGTTCCAGAAAAAAGGGGACGTACCTGCCACTGTCCTAACAGGGAAGTAATTTTCTTTTAGGTTTAAATTTATAAAACAATTTTTTGTATTTAAAGTCGCTATAACCATTTATAACAAAAGCAATAAAATAGCCAGCATTGAATTAGCTTCGGCAGCATCGATTATGGCTCTCGTGGTTTTCTTGCAGATAACAAAAAATCGTCATTTCAGAAAATTAACAAATTAATTTCAACAAAATACAGCCGCGTTATGGCTTAGGCTAACGTAGGCTAAAGCCTAGTGGCGGCACATTTCGGAACAAAAATTTGTTAATTCGCATGTAATGGAAATTCTGGTAGAGTGAAGTATTAAAGTTATCATCGTAGTTTCATGTTTTTGTTTCGTATCAATCCCTACTATAATTTCTCACTCTTTCGACTATTTTCATCCATTCATACCCTCTTCCATCCACATTTAACACTTGCATAATTCTTTATACTTTCTCATTTAATCCCTCACATTCTTCCTCCAGATTTTCCATTATGCCCTTACTATTTTGACATATTCTACATATTCTGCATATTCTTTCTCCATCATTTACCAAATATCTATTCACCTTTACCTCATTTCCGTACCTTCATTTCGCTATCCTCTCTAACCTCTTTCTCTCCATTCTTTTACTCTTTCTTATTATCCTCTGATAGTCTGGGCAAGATCTCAACTCTCTAACTTTTCCTCCTCTCTCTTGCTCATCCACTTCTTTATCTATTTCTCTTATTATATCCCGCTTACTTTCACCCATCTCATTTAATGCTACTTCACTGTAACCCCATCTCCGCATATAATTCCTTCCTTCAATAACTTCCTTATCCCAATCATTCATCATTGTTTCTCTCTCCTTTTTTCTCCGCTCTTTCAGACATTCCATCCCAATCTCCCCCCTTCACCATTCTAACTTTCTAACTTCTCCTCGTACCTTCCTGCTATCCATCCCGTCTCCACCCTTAACTTGTCCTCTTCAATTCATTTACTTGTTGTTTTTCTCCCCCATACCTCGATAACATATACCCCAGATATCGATATTCCTTCACTTCCTCTAATCTTTTCTCCTCTCACCAACAAAATCGCTCTTTTTCCCTCCCTCCTTTATTTTTAAAAACCATCACCTTTGACTTCTCCACACTTTTACTCTCCTTATAATATCCCTCAGTCCTTCTTCATCTTCCGCCAACAACACTGCATCATCGGCATATTCAACTGACCATACCTTACCTTACCTGTCCCCACTTTTACTCCCCCTCTACTTCTTTTAATCTACTCCTATATATCCGCCAAATATATATTAAATAATGTTGGACTTAAGGGACCCCTGTCACATCCCATTCCTTACGAAAAATTCTTCCCACATCAACTCACCTACCTTTACAACATACTTTGTCTGCTCAAATATCTCTCTTATCAACCCCTCTCTAACCACTCTCTTCTCCATCATTTTCCACAAAATGTCTCTGTCCAACCTGTCAAAAACCGCTTTCAGATCCTAGAAAAAGGTCCGTACTGTCTTCTTTTCATTCAGCCTCTTGCCCACTATATACTTAACAATCTTTATATTTTAAATCGTTCCTCTTCCTCTCCTAAAACCCGCCTGTGATCTTCACCATCCATGCTTTTCGTCTAATTCTTTTACTAATCTCTTATTTAAAATATTTGCATATTGTACCCTGTGCTTGTCAATGTGACCCCTCTATAATTACTCATTTCCTTCTTATCGCCTCTTTTCCATATTGGTACTGCTATCCCCACCCCCCACTTTTTATTATTTTTCACAGCTTCCTTCCTACCTTCTCTCCTCCCTCTTTCCATACTTCGATTCTAATTCCATCTACCCCTGCTGCATTAACATATTTAACATCTTTATTTTCTTGCTTATCTCTTCTTCACTTACGACTTCTTCTTCTATTCTGTTTACTATCCGTCTTCGTCTTGCTCCACCTTTATTTTCAATTACACCTCCCAAGGTCTCCATAAAATATTCTTCCTATTCTTCTATTTTAATATCTCTACACACACGCACTTCTCTTTCTACCTTTATTAATAAATTTCCATGCCTCTAATTCCCTTCTAATTTTTTCTACTTCTCTTTCCTCCCTTTTCTTATATTCTATCTCTTTTGTTTCACACATTACCCTATATTGCTTCCTACATTTTAAGAATTTCCCATCACTTTCTTCCGTTCGTTCCTTCCTATATACTTTTCTCGCCTTCATCATTACTCTCTTCTTTTCCCTACACTCTCCATCCCACCATGGTCACCATCCTATATTATTTTTCTTTACTTTTCTTCTTAACTTAACCGCCTTCATTATTCCCCTTTCCATTTCTCCTCACTCCTCTTCCACCCCTTCTTTTACCTACTTTATACTTTTTATTTCTTTGTTAAATTCCTTCACATCCCCTTCCGACCAATCTTGTGACATTTCCTCCTCTTCTCCTTTCTCCTCCTCTCTCACCCATCCTTTTCCAAATTCTAAAATAATAGGTCGGTGGTCTGATTCCGTTCTACACCCCACTTCCATCCTCCCTACATTCCCCCATGCCTCCCAGTTTACTATTCCCACGTCGGTCTGACCTCCCTCCCGCTTTCTCATACGTCTATTCCTCTTCTTCACCATCTTCGTTTCCTCCATTCACAACCATCCAACCTCTTTCTTCTACCACTTTTATCAAATCTCTATCTTATGACTTTCTCTCCTTTTCTCCCTCTCTTTTCCAACCCTATTCCTGCTTGTCCCACCCTCCCGCATCTCCAATTCTTGGATTAAAATCTCCCATTATCACCAAATTTTCCTCTTCCCCCTTTTTTATTACCTCCACCAGATTTTCCAACCCTTCCTTTCTCCCTTCACAATTATAAAGTACTAGGAACCTCCACTTTTTCTCATCAACTTCCATATATCTTTCATGTATACCTTCCTTCTCTTCATACCTTATTTCCTCCTCCCTTATCTCTTCCTCTTCTGCACTCGTTTTTTGCCGGTTGTCATTTCCATTTCTCCAACTCCTCTTCATCCACCCATGTCTCTGTTAATCCAATCACATCGAACCTCTTTATATATTCCTAGAAATCTTCGTCTTTCTTTCTTAGCCCGGCTACAAACCTCTCACCCTAATGGTTCCCGAATTTCCCCTTATTCTTGCTTTTCTGTCCCCTTCCTCGTTTTTTTCTCCCCCTTCTTCTTGTGGTGCGCAGGACCCCCTTAAAAATTCTTTTGACACATACATTTTCGTTCATAAAGCCAAACATATTCTTTCCCATTCACCCACATTCTTCCAAACCCTACTTTCACAAATTTTCCTTTCTCTCATATTTTTCGCATTCATCCTAATCACACTCTGTCTCTCCCTCCCATGCCTTGGCAAATCATCATCCACATACACATTAGTGCCTCTCAACTTACTCTTGCGTTCCATAATCATTCTTTTCTCATCCAAACTATTCACTTTCACAATTACAATGCCCTCTTTATCTCTACTATTCATTTTAAAAACTTCTCTTATTTGTACCCCCTTATCTGGTACCTCCATTTTAACTAGAACGTCCTTCACTGCTTCATTTACTTTACCCCCTTCTACTTCAACCCCCTCATTACAACATTTAATCTTCTGGCTCTTCTTTCTTGGTCTTGTCTTTTCTTCTCCATATCTTCTACTGTTCTTCTCATCTCTTCTAATTCTTGTTCAGCTCCCACTCTAGCCTTTCACTCTTCCTTCGTGTTTTTTTACCTCCATTTCCACTTCTTTTTTCACGTCTCTTCGTATCTCTTCTTTCAATGCACTTTTCAAATATTCACCAAATCTCTCCTCAATTCTTCCTTCATCTTCTTGAAGAATTTCCTCCTTCCTTTTGCAGAGCGCCTCTTCTGTCACCCATTTCTGCCTCTTGCTCGTTTATTTGCGTGACTCTCCTTCTCTTCTTCTTTCTCACTGCCCAAACCGCTGTATATTCCTCGCTTCGATGCCCACGATATTACGCTTCGAGCTTCTTTCCCTTCTGTCCTTCCCGATCTGTTCCACCTTCTTCGTCCTCCCTCTCTTCGTCTTTACTCAATTCCGCGCACTTCTGTTCTCCTACCTTTGCTTCTTTCATCTCGGCACACATCCGCAACTCACCCACTCTTCCACTCGACTCTCTCTGCGCTCACTTGTCACCAACTCCTCGTCAAGCATTCCTATTTCGTTCTCCTCCTTCGAACTCTCACTCATACCCATCACCTACGTTCTACCTTCTACCTTCTCGTATGGAGTCCACTGTCGGAAGCTTCTAGACTGTAGAGCGGGTGGCGGTGAAGCGGGGCCCGTTGTTGTTAGGTTATTGTTTATGTTCTTTCGCTCGTAACCAACGACTTAGTGAATGCACTTGCGCATAAGTCCGCAGCCAAAAATGACTCGGTATAATACCGAAAATGAAAATTTTCTAAATATTATAATTCGGCTCTATAGCTCTTAGAATAAACGGAAAGTATGAAAACTTACGTAGAGAAGAGCTGGAGAACAGCGCCGGAGATTGGTCACGTTCGATCGTGAAAAATAATAAAAATTAGAACGGGAAATTGAAAATTCTACGCACCTCGAAAAATAGTGACTGCTGTACTCACCAACTTGAACATGAATCAGTTTTTCAAATATTTAATTGGTTTGTTTTTATCGATTTTATTAAGTTTATAGTTTTGTTAAAAATAATATGAATCTGTTCGTTAGTCCGTTACTATAATAATTTCAATAAGAATGGTATCTTCTTAAAAATGAATTTCCGAGTTATAAAAGGATTTTATCGTGAAAACATATATACCTAGATACAATATTTAATGAAATAAAAATTATTCTGCATTTTGATGTTTGATTATTATAAAACGAGATTATCGTTTCGATCCCGTACACGGGTGCCGATACCGCGGCATACCGACCGAAAGTAATACCGACCGCCGACACCGCGGCGTGTCGCTACCGAAATCCGCTAACCGCCGTCGCTCCAGCGACCGCTGCCGTCGCTCTAGTGAGCGGTCTCCAGACCTACCGCTCTCCGGCTACGGTCTCCGTAGTCTCCGAATTCCTTATCCTTTCTGAATACGGTCACCGTATTCTCCGTTGCACCGTGACGGTGCACCCACGATCCTCCGCCTATTGTAACCGCTTCCGCTAGGCTAAGATTACAAGCTGCGGTTACCGCAGCTTACGAATCCTTTCCCGATACGCGAGTGACATTATCTGTATAAGTACGCTACGACTAATAAATAGTATATTAGACATAATTGAGTGTTCTTATTACCAGTCATTACCCCTAACTCAGCCATCTACCCTCACTGCTTGCTTACCGACTAAAATTTTCTCGGAACAGGAGATAAACTCGGTTACAATTAAATTATCAATTTAAATTGAGTAATAACTTACGCGAATTTTAAAATCGTTAGAATCTAGATAGATTAGATGATTCAGAGGAAGTCCTCAGAAATTGGGATAATAATCTCATAATTTTTTTAGCGCTGTTGGACTTCACTCGGGCCTTTGATACTCTGAATCATGTACTTCTTATTGCCAAACTCACATTTTATGGAGTGTCAAAGGAATCTTGTTACCTTCATTTGTCTTTCATAGTCGGTATAAGATCCCAATTTGTCACGATCAACTCTCACTATAAGTTCCTAATAATTACTTCTAAGTTTACGTTTAATCCAGATATAAAAAATTATCTTTAAACAAACGGTAACCACCTTTAAGTACAACATTGGTAACAGCAAAATAAATAATAAAAAAAAAATACATGATTTATTGGTCGAGGAAGATGACCTTCCACGACCCGAGAGCCATCATTGTCATTAACTTTAGATTTTCTGTCTTTAACAGAAACGGTAACCACAACAACAACAAAAAAATAAAGAAAACTACATAATTTATCGGTCCTGAAGGTTGACCTTCCACGACCCGAGAGCCAACATTATATTAAATTTTAAACTTTGTCTTCAATAAAACAAAAGACCGGTATCCACTTTGCGATTTCTTAAAGACGGAGAAAGAAGCGTCCTCAGTTACGCCAGTGCAAAATTCAAACCCACCGAAAACAGATACCATAGTAACGAGCAGGAATGCCTAGCAGTCATCTGGGCTATCAAACACTTCCGCCGTTACTTAGAAGACAAACCCTTCACACTTCGTACTGACAACAATGCACTGGTATGGTTGGACAGATTCAAGGATACAAGGGGAAAATTAATGCGCTGTGCCATCCTACTCCAGGAGTTCAACTTTACAATCGAACACTGTTCAGGAAAAGACAACGAACTACCTGATGCTCTATCTAGACAACCACATCGAATGACACCTCAGAGGCCACGTCTCCGGTTCCAACCCAGGTCAATAACCCGTAGATTATAATACCCCACCAGAAGCGGTGAAGGCCACACAAGGTTCAACGGTCCAGAATCGTCTTGAAGGGCGAACCAAAAGTTTCTTCTAGCAGCACCAAGGTGGCAAGAAGCGAGACGGAGGTACCACCCCCTCGAAAAAGAAGAGGAAGACCGCCAAAGGGAGTGAGGATGCTGACGCTTTCCTCGAGTACCGGGACCAGAGGTTCCAGCGATTCAGACGACCCGCTCAGAACACCGTACAACTTGCGAAGCCGTCAACCACAAGGCAACAAAATCTAGTGAAGTTTTAAAGTAGACGTTCAGAGTGAGCGATAAATACAAAGACATTTAATAGTGGAAGCGAGGAGCAAGCGAGCTCCAAAATCATTAATTAAAGACTCTAATTCAGTGCTAGATAATAAGTGTATTTTTAGTTCAGAGACTTAGCCGTAGCGCAAGTGTAGTTGGTAAGAATTTTTCAGAGACTTAGCGGAAGCGCAAGTGATAAAAGATAAATAATTTGTTAACGCATTGAAAGACAATTGTAACTCATAAGGTTATAATTTAAGTTAAGAGTTTCCATGTACACTCCGTTGGTCACCGCGATAAAAAAAAATCATCACAAACAAGCGCCTTAAAACGCGGGGATATTGTTGTATACTCGTAAGCCCTTGTTTGTGACTCAAAATAAAATGTTACCCCTTCCTTTTCTCTCCGTCCAATCGCCGCGTTTAAATTAAAAACTCGCCTCTGATTGGTGCGCCGATGCGCCGCGGTAGAGTATATAAACGGCGCGGAATACAGTAGGGGAGCATTCTTCTTTCCGCTTCCTTCTCGACCACTTCGGTCCGAATGTAACCAAGCACTCTCCTTTCCGCTTCCTTCCCGACCACTTCAGTCCGGAATCTCCGGATGTAACCGACTATTGAGTTAATAAATATAACTACCACTCTCCAATACCAGACTCCTGGTGGGAATGCGTCAGCGACGTCGACAACGTCACCGTCGGCAGGAGCGACGAAAGCTCGCTTAGTTTTTTTAAAATTATTATTTCCGTTCCTAAAATAAAATTAAAAAAATGAAATCATATAAAAAAAAAACAAAGAAATCAAATAAAAAAAATAAATCAAAGGATTACGACGCTACGCGTCAGGCCTAAGCTATCAAACTCGCGAGAAAATCGACTTCCGAAGCTCGTCGTACCTTCAATTCGACATTGCCCACCTGCCAAGTCCTCCGATGGTCTGACAATCGCCGCCAGAACGAGAATGCTCGAGCGGGGCGATTTTCTCCGCCGCGTTCTTCCGTGCGCGGCGGCTGCCGCTCGCCTCCCTCCAGCGGAGGAGGCTCCTCATTGGTCCGCGCTTAGCCGCGTGACTTCGCGGCCCGGGCCGCTGGGCTACTTCCCCGTCGCTCCTTACTTCTCCAGCGTTCTCGAAGTTTCTCGACGCTGTATACTCAACAATTGTCCGCGGTTCCGCGAATTGTTTTTCGAAGCCGCGGACGACCTTGTTATCGAAAACCCCGAACTCATCAATTCTCGGTAACCTCTCTCGGCGAGCTCGCTAGTGAACCGGGAACTCGTAAACACGACATTTCCACGAATTCCCCGTACACAACGAGATTATCCTTTTATTTTCCGATTTGGAATCGGTGAAACAATAACAATAAACAATAACAATAACATGAATAAGAGTACCGTCGTTCGTCAACCTACTTAGCTTAGCTTATTACTATCCGCGGAACATAAATCTAATATAACATAACCTTGAACGCAAGGTTCTAAAAACGCGATGTCCTAATGCTCAAAATACTCAAACCAAAACGCATTGCGATAATACGCAAAAGCATAGCGCCACTACAGCGGTCCCGCTATAAAAGAGTATTATCGCCCCCGGATAAATCCTCCCGGCAAATTAAGTCTATTTCAAAGGCTCAACAGCAATACGACTTAAAATCCCCGCCGCACCGAATCGTATTGCGTAAAATTCCACATAATCCAAAACTCAAAATCATTGCGATAATAACAAAAGATTAGCGCCACTATAGCAGTCCCCCCTATAAATGAATATTATCGCCCCCGGATAAAGCCTCCCGGCAAGACAAAGTCTATTTAGATCCAGTGCGATAGCCTTTTCTTCCGCGGACCGCTATTGCGCCGTAAAAAACTAGCGCCATTACAGCATTCCCCCTATGAAAACGCAATGCAGTTCCACGACTCCGAATCATGTCCTCAAAATGTGGCGCCACCACAGCAAGCCCCCCCGTTTATCCAGCGGACATTACCCTGATATTTTACCCTAGGCATGTCAACCCTCCCCCTCTCCGACCACTGCGGGGGCGAAAACAGTATAGGATTTTGAGGTTAGTAAATAAAGTTTATTCTCGGTATTCTTGGTTCATTACTACATTCTGTAGCATACTACACATATTGTTGATGTTTTTATTTTCAATTAAAATTATAATTACAATGTAAATGAATGATAATTATTTAAGATGGTAAATACACATTTATTTAATCAAAACGAATATACGAATCGTTACTGCCTCCAGCGTAGCAATACAGCAGAGAGGTCGTTTTGTAGCTTCGGTCCGGCGAGGAGGTGGTCGTTCAACGATATGCCATTCGACGTGGCGCACGACGCATTAAATACCAATCTAATTTTCGCGGTGGGGAGCGAGTCGCGAAGTACAGCTTGGTGGGGAATGTACAGCGACTGAGGGGCGGTGTCATCGGCAGGTGATATGGGTTCCATGTGACCCAATCGAAGGTATTCGGCTAAAAACTCGTCATACAGTGACGCTATGTTTATAGTCGCCGCTAGTCAGCAATTTTGTTTCGCGAGCATATATGAAGCTCTCAACTTGGAGTCGCCGATGACAACAGGGAGACTCGTCCTGAAAGGCAGCCGGACCACGTGGCGTCCCTCCGCGTGATATTCGCACTTTTGTTGGTCAGGAGCCACAGTAGAGTGCATGGGAATTTCCTCGCAATCCCAGAAGCGGCACAGCTGTTCGTCAAGGGTCTCGTTGTCAGTCGCCAAATGCACGCGAATTCGAGGGAGCGCCTGCAAGGCTGGCGCCGCCGTGGGCCCTGACAACACCCAACCGAAAACGGTGTTTTGTGCGGAATGCTGCGTATCGCCGCCGCGCTTGATGCCGTCAAGTAATATCGACACGTACAGATCAGCGCCTATTATAATCTGAATAGGCTCTGACTGTAGACAGGGCGGATCCGCTAGTTCTAGCCCGGAGAGCTGGGTCCATTCTTCTGGATGATAATCGCCGACGTGGGCGTACTTCGTCAAAGAACGAAGGATAAAAGCGTCGATTGAGAACACTTGATCGCTCCGATTGCACGACTTAATTTGAATAGGTGCAGCGAAGGTGACAACTCCGGCGCACGACTCGCCGATTCCGGTCATCGCAACGTGCACGCGGTATCGCCCCTCCCCCTACCGAGACAATTTTATAATCCGCAATTCTCCCATTTCTAAGCGGGAGGTTTTAATTATTAAATATAATTTTGAAGGGTGGAAAAGAAAATCAACACTTAAAACAAAAGGAACTATATTTCACATAATAAGGGGGGGGGGGGGGGTCGTAGAGATACAAAATCTTCTCAAAGAGGAGAATTCTTAATAAATGACCGGAACAAAATACGCAAATTTGATTGCGACAACGAGCAACTTAGAGTCTCTATAATATACGAGAGGGGGCTCGAATGGGGGGAGGGGAGGAAATGTCACACTCGCGATAAAGGTGCCCCAACTGCTTACAGTTTAAACACCGGACGTTACTGCAAGGGGGTGGTACCGGAGTACCTGGGCGTACATGAGGGGCTACTTACGATAACGGGGGAATCCGATTGTTCTCGCGAAGGGGCGGAGTCGGACGCGGAGGGGTCGGGGTCTATTTTGATGTCGCCGGGCACAAGGGTGTGATGTGGGGGAAAGAGGGGATGAGATATGGGAAGGAGGGGTTCGAGGTCTATTACGGTTTCGTGGGGCTCGAGGGGATGAGATAGGGGAAGGAGCGGTTCGGGATCAATTACAGTTTCGACGGGCTTGAGGGGGAGAGATGGACGCTACGGGAGAGGAGGGGGTGGATGGTTGGCTCTAGGAGGGATAGGTTCAACAGGAGGGGGAGGGGAAGGGGTAGCCGGAGTAGCAGCAGCTGGTCTCTCCTTTGGCTTTTTAACTGTCGGGGAATCCGCGAAGGCAGGGAATGTGGATTTGGAAGGAAGAGGGGGTGGACGATAAATATTTTCTTGATTCATAATACTCTCAAATTGCCTACAGATTTTCAAGAGTCCCTGTAAACTAGAAATCAATTCCCTGATGAATCGGGCTAGACCAGGGCGAAAATGAGACTGATCTCCTGAAGTGGGAAGGGGTACGTGATGAGTACGGGGGACGGTGGCGCGAAGTCGTGCAGACGGATCTTCGACGTGAGCATCCGGCTCGTTCGAACGTGCACCGGTCATAGGGGATAGTATGGTCGCACCTCTGTCGGAGTATTCCTCGTTAAAAGAGAGGGGTCTTGATAAAATTCGCGGGTCTGATTCGAGGGTAACACGCCAGTCCTGAACTCGGATCGGGGGCGCTCAAAGTGGGTAGCTGACACCGACGGGGCAGCTGATACCGGAAGGGCTCGGTAGGGGGAGGGACGAGGGATAGCACCTCGGGGATCTGAAAAACTGCCAGAAAGGTCGTGTAAGACTTTTCCGACGACCGGATCGTTAACCGCTTCTGAAAGGGAAAAGGGGGGATTTCGGAATCGGGGTACTTGCACAATATACGATGTCGGTTCAACCTATCGCGCAGGGTGGAAAGTGATCCCGAGACGCTCAACTCGGAGCGGTCGCATATTGTGATTAGTTCACAGAGGTCACTAATCCGTTCGACTCCCATCCGCACGGCATCGCACTGTGCCAGCGTGGCTACGGGCCGCGATGCTGAACATGAGGACGAAACCGTAGTACTACTTGTGAGGGGGAGTTGAGATGGTAGGACTGGTCGTAAGAGGGGTGGTAGTGGTAACGGTGGTTACCGTGAACGCCAAAGTAGGGAGTGTGGGTCCATTCTACGCAAATTATAATACACTAAAGACACTGTAAAGGATGACGCTAATTACACGCAAAGGGCTCGAAACTAATAACAAATAAAAATTCACTCAATTAAACGGAAAGGTCTTAACTAAATCGAACGCAAAAGGGGCTCAAACTCAAACTAAAACGCAAAAGGGGCTCAAACTGAAACGCAAAAGGCTTATTTCAACGTAAAGGGCTTATTTAAATGCAAAGGGCTTATTTGGACGCAACGGGCTTATTTCAACGCAAAGGGCTTATTTCAACGCAAAGAGCTTATTTCAACGCCAAGGACTTGACTCGACGCAGCGACGCTGTTTACTTGATAATATTTGTTAATGTTCTTTTCATTATTCATTTTGTCGATTAATTTCAAAAAATCATTTTATATTATTTGTTTAATATTAAATGTAGT
>JAPYZR010003721.1:0-27991 GCA_030522945.1 Trichopria nigra
ATATATATATATATATATATATATATTATGCACCTTCGAGTATAATAAAAACTGAAGAAAAGAGACTTTCGTCGACTATTTGGAGTGTTTAATTTCACATTTTTTTTTTTTTCAGAATCATAGAAAAATTGTTTAATGTGCACAAGTCCGAGCACAACATTTACGTCTACTGCACTGGATCAAAAGTTGGCAAACGTGAGTGCGGTATATTTACGAAGACAATTCGCGGCTACTCGCAGTGGAGTCGTTGTCTGGCCCATTGCACTTTGAACTACTTGGAAATCGGAGCATTTCCGTTTATGTGCGCAAGTACGTAATATGACTGTGTTCGACTTCCAACTTCGATCGTCGCTTAGTAATATATAGCATGCCGATTAACGTACCCTTGTTTCGCAGTGCGATTTTAGTCAGTCTTTCTCATGCTTTGTACCGATGTATAAAAAGAATAGTCGAAATTTTTGAAACGTTCCGTGCACTCACATAAGAAATGTCATGAATAAAATATTTGTTATTTTACAATCATTTATATAGATACGTCTAATTGCTTTGTTTAATTGCTGCTTTCGTTGTTCTTTCATCGAGAGAAATACTTGAAAATAATACCAAATAATACCACCCTTACGGAAATGTACACCAAAAAATATTGTTCGGGGTCCGAAATGACACCCAAGTCGGTGTAAACACTAAAAAAATTGGGGTTTACACCCAATTCACCCAATTGGGTGTCATTTCGGACACCGAACATATTTTTTTCTGTGAGGGCATATATATATATATATATAGAATTATAATACATATGATAATATAATTGAATGATTAAAATAGAATTGGAATAAGTCAAGTGAAGGAAACATGTATTATTTTATGTATAAATATATATATATATATAATTATACATAGATATAATTGAAACGTTTGCTTAAAAAAGTGTTTTGACTTCTTTATTTTCATCTCTTTTCTTTTATATTTATTTAGTTGGCTATTTATATATACGCATGCTTTGTACTTTTCTGCAATAAATAAAAAATTTATTTTAAATATAATAATTTAATTATTTTTAAAAGATGAATTAATATATATTTTTATCCATATTTTGGATTCCATCATGTCTGCAACTTTTTATCGACGCAATATATGGACATCTATAAGTGAATTTACTTTTTCACTTATTCGCGGCATTTTGTTTCTATAATTAACAGTCCAGTACTTATAATTATCAGTTCTTAATTAATAGTCTCTTCTATAAATTATTATGAATTCATCGCTGTTTATACCTTATAAATTCTTTTCTTTATCCTTATACACATTCATTCATTCATTTTACTCTCTCTCTCTCTCTTTCTCTGCATTACTGTCTTCCCGGGAAAAAATGGATTAGACATAATTATGTCTGGATCATATAGGTTCCAGATATAACGATATATATTTATAATCGCACAATTATAATGCGATTATGATGCACAATTGACAGGATTAAGTTTACATAGAATTAATACTGGACATAATTTTGATTTTGATAATACAGAAATTTTAGCTTTTTAAAAAAATACTAATAAAAGAAAACATTTGGAAAATTTGTTTATTAAACAAAACACTAATACCGTCAACATTATAGATTTGAAATATCAAAATTACCGCAATTATACTTCCCATTACTACATATGTAGATTTCAAATTTAAATTGCCTCCACACATTATTATTGTTTTCCTGTATTATAATGAAATATATACGTCATATGTATATAAACAAATGTATTGTACAAGTCTAACGTCGATATTTTCTGATATATTTAGTATATATTTATAGTTCAAATTATTCAGTTCTAAAATGACATAGTTTTTTTCATTATTAATTTTTATTCTACTACAATTTTATTTTATCACATTTTTATAATAACTTCATCTAAGGTAAGAAAATATCATTTTTGTTTATAATTTTTCCCTTTCAATTTTTACATCGATGTTAGTCTTTAAATATATTCATATATAATTCTGTTTTATACAAATTCTGTTATTAATAATTTTTGTATGTTTAACTAAGTTTTTTTGTATTTATTTATTATGTTAAAATATTTATTGATTTTTTATAAATTAACAAAATTTTTTGTATATTTTTTTAGAATAAAAGTCTAATGAAGGCCTAAAACTTTTGGCCGAAACGTAAATATTGTATGATTAATATTTTCCTATATTTCCGTGAAAAAACCAAGAAGTACAAATTATAAAGAAAATTTATGAATAAACGCTATTCTTATATATTTAAGATATATAATAATATATAGATTTTGACCTGATATAAGTATATATATATATATGTGAATATATGGTTATATATCGTTATATCTCAAATTCTCAATTATATATGACCATAACTGGAACATATATGATCCAGATATAACCATATTTGTATATATCTGAATCCCTTTTTTCCCGGGTCTCTCAGTCTCTCTTTCCTTACCACCATTATTCTGCTTATTTTCTCTTCCATGTATTCACAATCTCTTTTTAGATGCTCCACTGTTTTTTCAATGTTAATTTCCTCTCTCATCATTTCCACAGTGGCGACCACTTAATAATAACCGACCAAGTTGGAAATTGAAGTCATGTTACCCGTGTGACTTCTGTCTCTAATAGCTCATCTTCCTTTTCTACTTTCACTGAACTCATTTAATAATGTAGGAAGTCTCATAATACCATGAATTCGTGATGATATTCAGCATGCTTCAACTAGATCAACAACTTTTAGGTCATTTTTGTATACATTTTCTGCAAATTAGCCCTTGGAAACTCATTAAAGTCAGTATTTCCAATAATTAACGAATTATACCCTACGCATGCAATGCAAGTTTGAACACACCATACTGTCCATAGAGAACACATTATGTTATAGAAAAGTGTTCTCACAATTGTCTGCTATTGGACACGTGACATCCAACATCAATTGGAAAAAAAGCCTTAAGATTTGAAGAATACAATACACGTTCGTAAATATACGTATATATAGACTATAAATATATAATATAAACTTTCATTTTTATATAAATCCGTTTAGTTTCTAAATATGAAACATGAATTTATGACGATTAATGTTTTTTTTTTATCTTAATGAGTACTTATCTTAAAGAGTACTTATCTTAATGAGTGCTCTCCATTGGGTGAGTTACTCGCATGCTTTATTTGTAGAAGTGTAGGTTATAAAATGTACTAAATGTCATGTTCGACAGCTTGTAAATAAATTGGAGAAATAAAAAAAAAAAAATATATTTTTTAATTTCACGTATATATAATATTATTGTTTACGTTTATATGATTACAAACTCTTGACTTACATGAAATTCAAGTAAAACAAAATTGCCAATATTTCAGTCTTTGACAATAATATAGTCGCCTGTATGTATGTTAACCGATGAGATGAACTTCGAGATTTTCCCTATATCAGCACCAGCACAAAGACTTGTATAAATATATCTGAAATTGATTTCTATAATGTTACAACTTTTAATATTGGAAAATCGGAATTAGAAGAGAAAAAATATTGAAAATCCAATGTTTTAAAAACTTCATTTCGAATATTAATATGTTCTTGATTCATTTTGAAATGATTTTTGACACATGTCGGAAATGAACGTTTCGAATTTGAAATTAACCAACTTATTTGAGCATTAATATACGTTGATTGATATGTTCGTTTGATACCCGCAGAGAATATCACCTAATGACAGTCGCTTGCAGGTGAGCAAATTTTAGATAATGAACGTACGTTATTTCCAAAATTGAGATGCGATCTCTACATTTGTCGATAACACAAAGAGATACTAAAATAAAAGTCAAAGTCAAAGTTTGTATGAAATTAATACAGAGGAAGAAATTATAGAAATCAAAATCACATTTCGGATGTAATTTTTGAACTGTTTATATATTATTATATTTTATATTATTTATACATTAAAAGAGCGAGAAAAATAAAATATTAATTTAATAATCTTTACATATCATCTTGCGTGCGGGTCAAATTTCCTTCAATGTTCTTATCAGTTAAAACTCCTAATTTGTATATTCCTAATGTTCAGATTTACGAGCATCCAATTATCCTAATGCGAAAATTACTAAGGGTCATAATTCCTAAAGATAATTGTCATAACGACCAAGACTTCTATGCTCACAAAATACGAAAGGCCAAAACCCCTAACGCCGAAGTTATGAATGGTCAAAATTCCTAATATTACTTGAGATGTACAACAGATGATGCAACTTTATATGCATATGTAATTTCGACGTTAGGAATTTTGACCATTCGTAACTTCGGCTTTAGGGGTTTTGGCCTTTCTTTTTTTTTGAGCATACAAGTCTTGATCGTTATGACAATTATCATTAGGAATTATGACCCTTAGTAATTTGCGCATTAGGATAATTGGACGCTCGTAAATCTGAACATTAGGAATATAAAAATTGTAGGAGTTTTAACTGGTAAGATCATTGATCTTTAGGAAATTTGATCGTCACCCGACTGGAAATTTTACACAATAAATAGATTATTATTGTAGATGTTTTTGAATTGACTGAAAGATTTCCATTCAATTTAATTTTAATTTTTTAATTTAGTTCATGTTGTATATAAATTATTAAATTTAATAACGTATTTAGAATACTCTTAAAAAGACTGGAAATTGTAGTTATATTTAACGAAACACTTTTTTCTTATATTATTACTCAACAACTCCGCTTGGATAAAGGATTACGTTGTAAGAATTGTGACAGATGAGCTTGAACGAGAAAGTGTCAACACAGGGGAAATCGACTTCTCACCTCTGACTTATAAGATCCAAGGAAGAAGAAAGGGAGATTGAAAGTTCTCAAGTTAAATACAACAAATGAAAAATTTTCTTTTGTAACTGAGAGATTTGTCCTCCTTATTATTTTTTTTAATTGTATTAATTTACGATCATTTATTACCCTTCAACAAAAATATTTAAAATTATAAACATGGCAATAGTAATTACCGTTGAAGTAAAAGTATAAAAATAGGATAAAAGTAAACATTAATTAATAAGTAACTGACATACAAGTTAATAGTATATTAATTTTTTTTTTAAATGTATACATGAAAAGTAACTGATTATAAATACATTTACGATTAAAATCATGTTCGATGATTTTAATCGTATGGTTAAAATGATTGGTTCGATATACAATATTTCACGTATTTAGAGTACGCACGAAGTATATACTTCGTTTATCATTTTCCTGAATACATTTTAGGAAGATACCATTATTTTAATTAATTTTATTGTATTATTTTATTTAAGATTGTGGATATTTGAACTTCTAATTGGTCAATTTAAAAAAAAGCGATAATCTTTCGATTCGATATACGGTCATTTTTTTTTGAGTGACCAAATTGAATAAGTTAATCAAACCTCCGGTAATGGGTCGAAGTAATTAATTATGCTGATGACGTAGATGCAAAGGGAAGAGGATATCATCTCCTTGTAATTCACCTCGATTATCGGGAAAATCGTGAAATTTGAATATGTATGTTGAAAGAGATATACGTGAAAATCCAAAAGGACACTTGTGGATATTAGTGACGTCCTCCTCATAGAGGAAATAAACAAGGATTCTATGCCGTCAGCAATACTGATGAGAGATGAAGCGGATCCAAAAATTAGTAGGATGGATGAGGGTCGAAGTAAATGTGTTCGCAGGGCGTGAGACCCTTAAACGGCGGATAAGAAAGCTGGTGGAAGACAATAAATCGAAAAGTTCGGAGAGGACATAAAGGATAGATACGAGGTATATAGGAAAACTAGGAGGATAAATTATAGATGGAAAAAACCGAAAGCAGAGGGTAATGTCACCTCAGAATTTATGTCGTAGAAAGAATACATCCCATACATTACTACAGTCAGGATATTTTCATATGTTCAGACCAATTATACGAGTCTGAAATTTGTTGCGTATATTGAATGTTATTGAGATAGAAATGATATTCGAGAATAATTTTACAGCGTCCCATCACTCGAAAATCAAAAGTCCCTTTCCTTATTGTTCCGTTTCTAAAAAATATACCAATACATCCATCCTGGCAAAAATACTGACAATGAAAGTAGCAAAACACTGTACATTAAGTTTTAAGCTGAAAGCTCCATTGGCCAGTACAAAAGCACACTTTGCTTCACGTGACTACTGCGGTACGATGGGCGCCGACTCGACGATTGTGTGACCTCTTATTTTTCACCACTCGTCGAAACTTACGGAAGTCGTAGATCTAGAGCGTAGCCTATTTACTCATTTCGCGGGTCACTTATGCACCAAAAATCAAAGAAATCTTCGTCACGGGCCAAAACATTTATCAAGACGAACCTTACCGACGGAAAAACATGTCGTTTTTGCCGTCGCTTTTTTACTATATGTATATATATTTTCACTCGAATTTTTATAATCTATAGTTATTCATTATATTTAAATTTCGATTTTTCTTTATATTTCATGTATGGCAATGAATTTTGACGTTTGACCTTTAACTGTATAATAAACAAGTTCATTGTAAGGATGAAGTGGTAATGGAGGAAAATAAATGATAATGATTTTTTAAGAACTTAATAGGTCATTAAGTCATTAACTCGATAGGTCATTAAGAGTTTATAAAATGAAGGGGGGAAGATCAAAAAACATTTTCAAGGAGATGAAATGATGATCTATCGGTTTAGCAAAGTGATTTAGTTCTTTAATGGATCAAGCAATTTTTCTTTTCTCGCAACTATTGTTGACGGAAAATATAGCTTATTCTGTTGTTATTTTGAGCCGATGTCTCAAGAATTGCACTCGAATTATCATTACGTATCTTCTGCCCTTGCAACAATTCTCAGTTAATGATTTCTCCTTGTCAACGGCAAAGACAGAGCAGGAGTTTCAATGATGAATTCGTAGGTTCAATCTCACGCATTTAGCGCAGACATCGACCTCCTTTTAACCAAACTCGAGTTGCCAAACTCATCTTGACAAAAGAGACTCGACCGACTGTATCGATGTTTTGACACTGGGACACTTCCCATTAGGTACTGCGGTGAAAACCGTGCCAGTGTACCGTCGGTTTTGGAATTATCTGAATCTCGAATCTCTCGCTGGCAATATTACCAACGCGTGCTCGAGTATTTCTGGCAACGATGGTCGAGCGAGTATCTACGAACTTTACGGATTAAATGGTCTCAAGCTCAACCGAATTTACAAGAAGACGATCTTGTATTAATTAATTAACTTTTTTAATTGCAAATTTAAAAAATTTTGTCATGCAGCATTGAAAAGAGCGATTTTTTGACATAATTTTTCTCATCGAGTTTAAATACTACAAGCAAAACAAAACAGTTTAGGCCGAAATGCGTCGGTATGGAAGAATGGTAGTAGTGCAACACCTTCAGAAATCCTGCAACAATAATGAAAGCATCAGATGAAACAATAGAGAATTGACATCATTACTTCATTTAACAAATTCACTGGGTAAATAAGAGATCGATTAATTATTTCAGCACATTGATATAACTGCTGCATGTGAAAATCGAACCTTGTTGACCCGGCGACGTCGTCGCATCGTATTTGAGTGAATAACTTGTACCGGAAATTGGAGGGTCGCACCATACAAGATTTACTGGCCTCTCGTTACTAATTAGACTTTATTCTGGATGACCCCATAATTCATGGATAGAAGCGAACATTATCCTGCAGGATATTAAATGGTATTTTTAAATAAACGCATCTTTGATAAGGAATGATCAGCGAGCTGAGACTGACATTTTGGCCAATATTCTTGAGTTCTACCTCGATGTAAAAATAACAATTTCGATTTACAACTTGCCTTGACGTCTCGGAGACATCAGGGTTTCAGAACCGAATGTCGAAGACAGGTTTCAACTCCAGCCGACGTCACTTACATGTGACATGTCTAATCGTTTTTACGTTTTTTTCTCCAACATTTCAAAATCAACCAATCGCCCACGGACGTCACGGTATCAGCTTGTACGAAAGAGTGGAAAGTTGCTGAACTCATATCAGGGCCGTGGATACTTTACGGGAAAACGAGATGTCGATGTCCCTAAAGGTGGTATCGACCTCCCATCCCAAGAGAGTCGAGGCGGATACTACAGTTTTTCTCCAAGAACACAACATTTTCGAAAGATTTGGCGATTCAATATCGGAGGCAATAGGGAATATCGCAATTCTCATCTTTATTATCTATACTTTTGAAAACTCCATAATAATATAGGAACGGAACAAAGCACAGGAAATATCGCACTCAAAGTAGAAAATTATAGAATGAGCAATAATATTGAAAATGTGAGTAAAATATATATAGTTATAGAATAAAAGAACGAAAAAAACAAGGATCAATTGAATATAATTAATTTATTTAACAAAAAAGATAATATTATATAAAATTTGAGATATTTATATTGATCCCCTGGTTTATGATAATAAAAAACGTGTCTTTCAATTTTATTTACTATTACATACTAAAAAGTAGGTTTAAAAAACTGAAAAATCCTATTTTGAAAATGTTTGTTTTATTAAGCAGATTTTTCCGTAACTAATTTTTCCGTGAAAAGTTTGTGGTGATTTCAGTCTCAATTCTCTCTAAATTAAAAAAAAGAAAATTCTACCTACAGCATATTTGGGCAAAAATAAATGTTCGTGATGAGTTTTAAAATATAAAAATAAATAAAATTGAAAAAATAATGTTTTTTTAATTATTAAAAATCAGGGGATCGACATAAACATCGGAAATTTTGGACAAAATAATCGTTTTTGTCATGAACATAACAAAAGTTCAGCGATTTGAAATTCGGTGCTGGCAGATTCACCATGCTTATTCTGCTAGACCTTTTGAAAAAAATAGATAAAACAAAAATTCTCGGATGTCACCCTCGCTTGTCGATCTCAGCGTTGATCTGATCGCGAATCTGCACATTTTACGAAGTAATCAAAACTTGCGTAAAGCAATCAAAATATTCTGACCGTATCTCATTATATGGTGTTGCGTTTTCAAATCACATCTTCGAGCCGAGGCACCACAGCGAAGCAGCGAACAATTTTAAATTATTTTTTAAGGCGTAGAGTGCTTATGAAATATCGAGATGAATCGACAGAGACTAGCTGTCTTTTTATCGATTTGTCTTAAACGAATCATCTAGAACGGAAACGTACATTACATACAGAATTCTTATATACACGATGTCCCATTTAATACTTTTTTCTGACAATACTGAATACAAAGATGTTTTTTGTATGGTTGTGAAAACTAGTCTAATCCTTTATCGCTTTTATTAATTCGTTAAATTCATTATATTAATTCAAATAAAATTCACCATTTAAGTATCATATCTTATATATATATATATATATATATATATACATGATGTATATGATGATGAACATATATGTACACTTCAAGAAATTCCATCACTCCAAAAATTA
The DNA here is from genome assembly GCA_030522945.1 of Trichopria nigra. Lineage (NCBI taxonomy): Eukaryota > Metazoa > Arthropoda > Insecta > Hymenoptera > Diapriidae > Trichopria > Trichopria nigra. The sequence continues at coordinate 9,469 of JAPYZR010003721.1, forward strand.
AGCCAAGAATCGCATAGATATCTTCACGACGACATAGTTTCAAATTGATCATATCTGGGCTGGAAGATCGAGCTAGGTATCTGAATAAATATATATATTTAGCATGTTTATGCAAGTATTTACTTCAATTTTGAAGCATCTCTTATAGTTGCAATTTTTTCGCAGGTGTTCAACACCAGTAGCCAACTTTTTCGAAGGCCGTTACTTCAAGTACCCACCCTCTTATATGCAGGCCATGTTTGCGTTGATATTCTTACTTAAAATGACTTCGTTACGACGAGGCTAGCAAAACTTTCTAAAAGGTAATCCGAACTCCCTTCCAATAAGCTACTCGCTACTGAAGCACTCGAAAGTACAATCGAGTTTTCGAGACAGATTAGATCGACCCAATAAATTACGCAATTAAAGTTGTCTTACGTTAAGACCTTCTGAAGAGGCCTTTTTGTTTTAAACATTGATTCCGTAAGAAATGTGCGAAAATATATACTGTACGTGTCGAATGGGTAGCCCGGAAATAAGCGAATGAATCACACAAAATTGGACTATAATATGAAAATGCAATTAATGAAATGTATATTAGATTTCTTGAATAATTCACTGAGTCTTGAATATTCGGTAAAATTAGGGAAAAAGGATCTAGACTTGACTTCTTAATCTTTCGAATTTAAAATTTTAATTATTCTGGCTTCAAGGTGTCTTGCCACTTCAGATGATGAATGCCTCGGGTCCCCTGCGACCACGTTATAACTTAAGAACTCAACGTATATGACATCTACTTTATATTACTTCTTAAAATTATTTGAAGGTAATTATATTGATTAAACGAATTGATACAAAAATAGCGATTCATTTATGCTTTCTGAATCGAAAATTATCTTAAATACACATACAATAATATATGATCGGATTAAATAAAACTTATTGTGAACGTTGAATAGATTTTTTCAAATTATAGCCACATATTATGATTGCAACATAAAGATTTCTTTTCTTTTGAAGAGTTTAGTTTCAGATTATACTGGACTCAAAAGTGCAATAACAAAGTGTCCTCGAGCTATAGCTCACGAACGAAAATATCAGCTGATTTGTTTTTGGGATGATATATCAATACTAAAATGGCTGGATGATGAACAAAAAACATTTTCTTGATAAACTTCCATATCGTTCTGAATTTAGTGACAACAAAATTGAACATGCTCAAAATTTGCGCAAGAAATCAATAAATATCCTTGGTTTTCAGTGAAATAGTATGCTACACTTAATCATAAAATTATACTTCTTTTAAATTATTATAAGATAATAAACAATAAAAATAGTATCCAAAATACTCGAAAATGTATGCCGAATCAGACACTGACCAATTATAGATGTCAAGGTATTCACGATTTTGAACAAACTAATATTAAAAACATAAGAAATCCTATATTACGCAAAATTTATATGTATATATATATGGTTTGTGTGTTGTGCTAGGTTGAGTGATCAAATGTAATACTTCGATCCAATCTCCGGTATGGGTCAAATTAATTTTCGAAGGGTGTATGATCGCAACATATACACATATCATGCACCATGTTGAAATATTTCCTTTATTTATCTGTATTAATTACTTTATTGACATCCTATTCAACGATGTACTCAAGTATATTAAGATGAAACTTTTAAAATACTTTTTTATTATTTTGATCAAGTCTTTCTTACGTACTGCTGATGCTCTTAATTACCGCAATGTATACTGTCTACGGTGCAGAAATTTATCACGTCGAAAGAAAGGTTGAAAAAGTGCCGGTATGAAAGAAGAAACTACGCACTGGGAAAAAGTAATAGAGCTGCATTACGGGGACTTTTATATCCGACTAGAATGTTAAGTTTATTTTCTCAGTAGCTCTTTTATTTCCAAAAGTAATGATTCCCAGAGTAATGGGAAACTAGAAGGAGACAGAGAGAGAAATAGAGAAAGAGAGAAAGAGAAAAAGAGAGAGAGAGAGAGAGAGAGAGGCCTCGAAAATATCCAAGATGTTATCGTTGGTCGGTACAACAGCAGAGCTGCAAGTCATTTCGTGCCATGCCCTCTATATGTGCTCTCTTTGAACTGGGTTTACGATGACAAACTGCACGGCATTACCTGGATCGGCCTTAATAGGGTACTCTTCCGGATTTACTAGTTCGCGCATAAATAAATATTACATATGCATAGTTAAGATTCGATATTATTATAAATTCGTATGATTATCATTCTTATCATTCATTGTGTGTCAAATAGATGACTAAGTATACAGGAATATACATTAAAAATGGAAATTCAGTGGTTTCAGTCAAAATCTTATTCTCTTCAATTCGGAAATTAAAAACCGTAGTTAAAATTATAAGTCCAATGGTATTTTAAAAAATAATAATAATTCAAATTGTAAAATAATTTCTATTATGTTTTTAATTGAACGACCTAATCTTTATTTTAATTAATTATAAATTAATTGTTTTAATTAATAAACTTTAATTAGTGAATGTAATTAATTATAATTACATGACGAATTGAAATTTAAAAATTCTACTGTAATTAAAAAATAAAGATTAAAGTATACTACTAGAAAATAAGGATTACTAAAAAACTTTAATAATTAACTTTATTAGATTATATAATCGAGTATAGCGAAAACATGGCGCAAAACATCATTCTTAATTTTTCGTTTTTCTCATGTTTGTCTTGAAAAATCATTACAATAAAAAAATTAATCACATCAGGTTATCACTGAATTATTATATTATTAGTAAAATTTACTAAACTCTTTAGAATTGTACCGCACCTAAAGTAAAATTTAGCTCAATGTCAAGCAGTCCTATACAAAAATTTGTACAAATTATTAATTTCATAATGGCGAATTATTTTTTTAGTTGGCCCCTCGTCGGCGGAATGCATTTATAATTTAACTTCGCATATAATAATGCGAATAATTATGTTTAAATGATACATTAAATATTATTTTATATATATATCGTCCAATTAAAAATGAATTGATTATTTTTGAACCATATATAAAAAAGAGAGTAATGTTTCTTAACAAACCATCAAGCGAATCTTTTTTTTAATATAATTTTTTTTTTTAATTTAACGTTTAATGACACAAATACAAGTTACGTAAAGAATACTTCCGACTATTATACTTACAATTTTTTAAAGTAAGGAAAACATAATTTGTTCGAGATGCATATATACAGACTATTGGTTGCGTCTACCCTTGAAATTGAAAAAGTCTTCCAGGCCCTTTGATGGAAGCCCTCTGTACAGCATCCACCTTCAACCTCAATTCTTTACCATCGAATAAGAGAAAGAAGAGATTTCCTACTTACTACAGTTTTCAAGTCTTTTGACTTCATCGAGGGCTCTTCCGGTTTCTTCTTTGTCGTCCGCAGTTGCACGAGATCACGCCTCGAACATGTTTATCGTCTTACTTTTTCTTCTGAAAGATATGAAAGACTGGTTCACTTAACGAGTACCTTTTTTACGCAGCATAAAGAACAAGGTTTTAACGAAATCGAATGGAAATCATGTTAAAATTGTCGATTATCGAAAATTTAATTTAGAATTTTAGGATTTTAATAATTGTGTAAAGGAAACATACAAAATAGTCATGTCAACTACGTAGTGTATTCATTAAAATATTATAAAATTTGTTAAAACTACAAAAATTAAAGAAAGTTAATAAAAATCAATCAATTAAAAACTTAATTAAGGAGCACTTTCAGTCACGATTATTTCTAATAATCGAGTTATATGAATTTTGGTATGTGTGTATAAGAATGTTAGAAATCGCTGATTACAAATCCGCTATCAAAATTCCAAAATTCAAAATTGCAGAGCCAAATATGTCAGACAAAAATTTTAATTCTATTGACATCACAAAATTAATGTTTTTTTTTTGTTTTTTGTTTATTTATATAGATGGTGAAAATTGGAGTAATCTGTTATCAGACCTCAGTAGACTATGGTGAAGCCTGGACTAAGCATTACTTCACGGTTGTAGGGAACTTCCCTTTCACTTCATATCGTTAGTCCGCCTCATTCATTCAGTCCAGTACGTTTGTCCGTCAGGATTCCCAGCAAGCAATCACAGAAGTTATGTCACAATTATGTAACAGTTACATTAAAATGTCGCCTCAAAATTGGCACAGTTACATACCAGTGATTGTGACGTAATAGTTACATAGCAATTACGTCACAATCACTGTTATGTAACTGTGCCAATTTTGAGGCGACATTTTAATGTAACTGTTACATATTTTACCTTATTCGAGGCATCATTTTTTTTTACTCCTCAGTACCGTCTTGATAAAGGTCACACGATCAATGTCCAGTTGTCCTTTTGTCTCGTAGAATTTTCGTCACTGTGTTTTCTGGCGTAAGCTTTTGCCTCCAGTGTTTGTCTGTCCATTGTCCACTGCGGGTATCATAAAATGCATGCTCGGCGTTATCTTTGTCTTTCCGACAGTATATAAGTCAGGCGTCAATACTTTGCCCATTTAGTGCAGGTAATGTCTAAAGTAGCCATGTCCTGTCGGTAGTTGCGTGAGGTAGATTCCCCATAATGTCCTTGAGGGCCGTCTTCCATAATTTCTACCTTTGCTTTAAACTGACATATATACATACATTTCATAAACATAGATATCCATTTCATTTAATAAATGAAGCAAGATATAAGATTTTTTTAAGGTTTGCTTATTCTTTTGTTATAATCGGGAATATCTCGATTTCTAATTGGTCAATTAAAAAAACACGGTACCTTTAGATTCGGTATTTATTTCCGCAAATTGTAAGACGTCAACTAATTTCTTTTATACTACATTAAGATAATGAAAGATACTCATATGTCGCGTACATTCTTTGTCAGTTTTCTTCCCAGTTAGATCTTCGATATTTATATTCGGCGGATTTCTATGTTCGTCTGTATTCTATATACTACAATTGTTCCTACGATTGAGACCTACTTGTGCTACATGAACGGTTGATCATATTTTTTTCTAATTCATTACAGTTGTAACCATCATATATTTTCTAATATTCCTATATGCAGGAAATACAAACGGGTCCATTTACAGTTATATCGACGGTACATTTCGGGAATGGAGAACCACTTCACTGAAGGAAATACACGCGAGAGTTTGAAAGCGAAGTAAAGCTTAGTAAGGCGTGCTCCGATGGCGGTTGATTAGATTGCATCAGCAGGCAACCTGCTGCCCGATAATTCGATATGCTATACTGTTGGCAACGGAAACTTAAGGACGCTTCGGTTGCTGTTGTTGACTGGTAACTTATCGAGGCACGTGGGTAGCAACTTTTTTTTTTCTTTCTTCCATACATACATTAGAGTTGCGGGAGAAACTTGATTCGCGTATACCATCTTGGATAGAAGTTCAGGGGATGGAGTTCTCGGGAGTTTCCATCAGACGTGAAAATCAAAAGTAGTCTTAGTAGTAATAGTATAGCCTATATAAAACCTATAACCATATATAAAAAAGAGAATATGTGTGTGTGTGGTAATGAAGCTCGAAAATTACTTAAAAATTCCCTGATTTTGGTCGTTAATGGGTTAAATGGAACTTAGCATCCATGTTAGAAAATGACACCACATTAATTTTCTACTAGGCAGTATATACTTTTAAGTAAGTTTAATTTTATCTTAAATCAAGATAAAGTACGAGAATTACAGAAGGGCCGAAAGGTGAAACCGAACATCAGTAGACTTCATGTTGTACGCTGCTGCCAACACATCAATATTGGGGATGCGATTGAAGTGATGGTCCAAATTTTTTTTGCGTATTTATTTTTTAATCTATAAAAGCTTGTGCTTGAAAGATGGAATCTAACGTTTATTGCATCTTGGACTTGTTTCTTCTAAATGTATAATTTTCATGATTCGAAACTAAATATTGCTGTCATGCACATTGACATCAAATGAATTTTTTTAAATTGTACAATCGTTACAACAGTAATCTATGAAATTTGAACACTTTCATCATTTGGACTTGACTGATGAAAGACCTAATACAATTCAGTGATCCACCATTCGATAAACTTTCGGTGTTTAATCCATCACTGAAACATCAAATGTTGGTTAAATGGATAATGAATGACCTTTCGTTAATCGAGGCTAACGCATGCTGCGTTCGATAGGTAATTTCGGAGAGATCAGCGCCTGGATTTTCCATCGCCCAGGATTACATCGTCGCGAATCTGTGCAGAAGGCGTGTCTTGTTTGCACGTCAAATCAATGTTTACGGAGAACAGTGACTGATACGCAATCTCTTTGCTGCATTGGGCGCACTGATAGACAGGTGCAATTTCGCCAATAATATTTCCGCTTCCAGCTGCCATGTTGACCCACTACGGACGCTTGTCCCTTATTTGATCTTCACGCATCGCAGTGGCGATACTCCATGCTCTGGATCGATTAAACACGGCTTTCGATCAAACAGTTTCGCCAATAGACGACCTCGGGCAGAAATCCGAATCATTTAGGAAATTTGTCGAACCGACATTCCGTGGTATTGCATCGGTCAACGGCAAACCTTTATTGAATCGAAGTCCATTCACGACGCTTAAATTGTCATGCACAATTGAAATAGTGCGTTGATCGTTTTATTTTAATAACGATCACTGTTATATTCATGAGAATTGATATATTGTACCAATACAGATAACAAACAGTAATATTGGCGAAATCTGATATTGCGCATCCATGGTCGTAGAATGAAAAAGTATCATTTAACGTATCAAACGCATATAAGTTCGGAATCATTTAAATCAAGCGTTGTTTCTGCGCCTAACAAAAAATAACATTGGTTTTGTGTGTCGTAAACCGGAATTTTGATTCCTAGGTACAGAAAGTACTATTAGACCACGCTATACTTGCAAATCATTTCTTACTGCAATCTGGCAACATATCATTTTATCTTCATATGTATATATATATATATATGTTCTTCAATACAATCTTCAAACATCATTGCAAATTTTACTTAAATTAAAAAAAAAAACGTAGGGTACCTAACGAAAATGGCGACGAAAAGCTTAATTATAACATTCTAATCATATGAAGAGTTGTTTATTTTGGATTAAAATGTTTATAAATAGAAATTTATTTAATAATAAAAAATATTAATACTAATATTTTTAAATATTAATTAAATTTTCTGTTAAAATATGTCAAGTTTTCAGTAGTTATATTATTTGACAGATATTGGCACAACTCAAAATGTCAGGTCCCAGTAAAACAAATATTTGCATTTCGCAGTAATACGTTATCTACGGGCTGTAATTGGCACCTTATGATAAAACAACGATTTTCATTGTCTGCATTTTTCTTGGTTCTGTGACATTAAAGAACTTGGCCAAGCGTGTATGATAAAGTATAAGGGTAGAAAAGAAATAAAGGTAGGAACAGAGTAAGAGCACTGGTGTGCTCTGATGTGCGGAAACACAAAGAGCTAAGGAAAGAGTAAGAGAGAGTTTTCGTCACACGAGAAACGTACATGGGGATCTCTTATTTTTAACTTCTGTACTTACTTTTTTTTTTTTTTTTGCATCTGATAAAAGTAAGGATAGTAAAAGCATAGATAATAGGTATTCACAATTTTTTACACTTTAACGCGTTAAGGTATGGAAGAATGGTAGTAGTACAACCGTTTCAGGAATCCTACAACAATAATGAAAGTATCAGATGAAACAATAGAGAATTAACTTCATTACTTCATTTAACAAATTCCCTGGGTAAATGAAAGTTCGATTAATTCTCTCAGCGCATTGATAACTGCGGCATGTGGAAACCGTAACGTATTGAACGCGCGCGAGGTCGTCGCACCGTATATGAGTGAATAACTTGTCCAGGAAATTGGAGGGTTGCACCATATAAGATTTACTGGCCTCTCGTTAGTAATTAGACTTTATTCCGGATGAGCCATAATTCATGGCTAGAAGCGAACATTATCCTACAGATTTTTATATATACGCTTGGAGAAAATGAAGCAGTCATCTACATAACAAATAACAATTATTAATGTCGTTTCGATAATATTTAGCTTTAGGATTGTTGAAAAACCTATGCCATTACTCTATATGTATGCTATTAAGACGACATCAATAATGTTTATTAGACTCCCAAAAATGATTCTGTATTTGAAATAGAATTTTTCGGAACTCGAATTGTGGATGGAGGAACCTAAAAATATTGTAAATAATCGCCCATCAAACAAGGACGAATTAGAATGAATTAAAAATGGCAGTTTCTAATGCGTTTCCCTTCCCAGAACGAATGTTTATCTCATCGAATTGAAATCGATACAATACGGAATAATACATTATTCCATTATCAAATTGATTGGAAAAAAAAGAAAAGACTGGGGAATGTCGGAATGATTTAAAAAATGACGGGATCACGTTAGGGTCATCCTGCAATGAACCAAAAGATGACTTAAAAATGGCGACAATATAGTCGATAATAATTAAACAAAAAAAAACCTAATAAATATTAGTATGTCGTATATTATCTATCGATAATCACTATAAGGAAGTAAAACAAGGAAAATTTTTTAATTATATTTTGCGCTTTCCGATAGTTGTCGTATAGTTGTCCTCGTAGAATGAAGCGAGAGCAGAAATGTATTATTACTTACTAGAAACACTTTTATAAAATATTAAATGGTATACTAAAAAGTATTAAACGGTATTAAGAAGGATTAAACGGTATTAAAAAGGATTATTCAATGCCATTAATGGCATATTACTATTATTCATTCGATTAAATGGTATTTTTAAATAAACATCTTTGATAAGGAATGATCGGCGAGCTGAGAATGATATTCTGGCCAATATATTTGAGTTTTACCTCGATGTAAAATAGCATTTTCGATTTACAACTTGCCTTAACGTTTCGGAGACGTCAGGTTTTCAGAGTCGAATGTCGAAGACAGGTTTCAATACCAGTCGACGTCACTTACATGTGACATGTCTAATCGTTTTTACGTTTTTTCCGACATTTCGAAACCAACCAATCGACCGCGGACGTCACGTTATCAGCTTATACGAAAGAGTGGAAAGTTGCTGAACTCATATCTGGACCGTGGATACTTTATGGGAAAACGTGATGTCGATGTAGCTAAAGGTGATATCGACCTACCATCCCAAGAGAGTCAAGGCGGCGGATACTACAGTTTTTCTTCAAGAATACAACATTTTCGAAGGGTTTGGCGATTCAGTATCGGAGGCAATAGAGAATATCGCAATTCGCATAATTATTATATATAATATAATCTTTTAAAAAATTCATAATATAGGAACGGAACAAAGCAAAGGAAATAAACGCATTCGAATTAAAAAAATTTATATATATATATATATATATATATCCTTCTTAGGATTTGCAAAAAGTGAAATTACGTTCAAAGTATCTACGAAACGGAATATTACGTCGCTTTGAATAATAATACGAAATTCTTTCCTGATCCCTCCAGAGCATCAGGTTGCTAACAAAAATTCTATAATCAATATGTAACAATTGTGAGAGAGAAAATATTACAGTAACTGTTGGGAATTCAAGGAGACTCTAGTTTGGCTTCTAACTAGTCACTTCCATGTAATATCACTAGGGGCGCCACTCACATTGTTCTCTTTTACCAACAGTTTGACTCTAGCATTATGTATATCATGAAATAATATCATTTAATCAACACTCGGACTTTCATTATTGTTAATTATTGTAACCACTATATGAATAAATCATAAAGATAAAACTGTACATAGAGGAAAATCATGTCATAACACGAACATAGTTATAATCACTATTTAATTACCTATTAGAGATACAAATTTACTTCAAAAAACGTGAAAAATGTCAGTTTTTATTTGTTTTCAATTTTTTTATTTTTTAATTTGGAGAGAATTAAGAGTGAAATCGCCTCAAATTTTTGTAAAGTAGTGGAAAAATATCTACTTAATAATCCGAAAAAAAAGATTAGATGATAAAAATAGAATTTAGCATACAAATATGCCCAATAAATTTGTTCTTCAATCTCGATGAGTTTTTAAATTTTTAAGCAACATATAAAAATAAATAAAATTGAAAAAAAAATGTTTTTTAATTATTAAAAATCAGGGGATCAACACAAGCAACGCAAATTTTGCAAAAAATAATCTTTTTTGGTCATAAATAGGTCAAAAATTTAGCAACTTGAAATTCGGTGGGGGCAGATTCACCATGCTTAGACCTTTAAAAAAAATAGATAAAACAACAAAAATTCTCGGATGTCATCCTCGCTTGTCGATCTTAGCGTCGATCTGATCGCGAATCTGCGCATTTTACGAAGTAATCAAAACTTGCGTAAAGCAATCAAAATATTCTAACCGTATCTCATTATATGGTGTTGCGTTTTCAAATCACATCTTCGAGCCGAGGCACCACAGCGAAGCAGCGAACAATTTTAAACTTTTTTTTAAGGCGTAGAGTGCTTACGAAATACCAAGACATGAATCGACAGAGACTAGCTGTCTTTTTATCGGTTTGTCTTAAAAGAATCATCTAGAACGGAAACGTACATTACATACAGAATTCTTATATATATACACGATGTCCCATTTAATACTTTTTTCTGACAACACTGAGTACAAAGATTTTTTTCTGATTATGGGCTAGATAGGGTGGGGGCGTGCTTTTATACATTAATTTTGTATGGTTGTGAAAACTATAGTCTAATCCTTTATCGCTTTTATTAATTCATTAAATTCATTATATTCATTCAAATAAAATTCACCATTTAAGTATCATGGCTTATATATATATGTGTGTGTGATGATGATGTATATGATGATGAACATATATGTACACTTCAAGAAATTCCATCACTCCAAAATTAAGCCAAGAATCGCATAGATATCATCACGATAGTTTCAAATTGATCATGTCTGGGCTGGAAGATCGAGCTAGATATCTGAATAAATATATATATTTAGCATTTTTAGGCAAGCAGTTACTTCAATTCAATGAAGAATTTCTTAAAGGTGCAATTTTTTCGCATGTGTTCAACACCAGCAGCCAACTTTTTGAAGGCCGTTACTTCAAGTGCCCACCCTCTTATATGCAGGCCATGTTTGCGTTGATATTCTTACTTAAAATGACTTCGTTACGACGAGACTAGCAAAACTTTCAAAAAGGTAATCGGAACTCCTTTCCATAGTAAGCTTTTCGCTACTGAAGCATTCGAAAGTACAATCGAGTTTTCAAGACAGATTAGTTCGACGCAATAAAATACGCAATTAAAGTTGTCTTACTTTAAGACCTTCTGAAGAGGCTTTTTTGTTTTAAACATTGATTCCGTAAAAAATGTGCGAATATATATTGTACGTGTCAAATGGGTAGCCCGGAATAATAAGCGAATGAATCACACAAGATTGCAGTGAAATATGAAAATGCAATTAATGAGATGTATATTACGTTTCTTGAATAATTCACTGAGCCTTGAATATTCGGTAAAATTGGGGAAAAAGGATCTAGACTTGACTTCTTAATCTTTCGAATTTAAAATTTTAATTGTTCTGGCTTCAAGGTGTCTTGCCACTTCAGATGATGAATGCCTCGGGTGCCCTACGACCACGTTATCTTACAAACGCAATGTATATATGTCATTTACTTTATATATACTACGTCTTACGATTATTTCAAAGTAATTTTGGTAATTATTGTTAATAAACAAATCGATACAAAAATTGAGATTCATTTATGCTTTCTGAATGGAAAATTATCTTAAATACACATACAATAATCTGATCGGGTTATATAAAACTTATTATTTACGTTGAATAGGTTTTATTTTTCTAATCATAGCAATAGCTTTTTTAGCACTATCCTCTTCTATTATGATTGCAACGTCTATGTCTTCTGAAGATTTGAAGCTCATCTCGCAGTTCTGACGGCAATTCGCATTTGGTTCCTTTAATGAGATCCTTCACCGATCCCTTAAGTACTCGGAAGTTAATTTCGTCAAAGTTTACGTTACCAGTGATGAAAGCAATCAATTTGTCTGAAAAAATCAATAGTTTCTCCTCTCCTTTGGTGATTGTTACTGGCAAAACCTTTACACCATTTATGTATTCAAGACGCTCCTTGTCCTGAACGAGCAATTCCTGCAAATTAATTATTAGTTTTTCAGTGGTGAATACTATACAAAATGATTCTTATGAAAAAATGGCATTTATTCAATATTGAATTTTATAGTCAAGCCCAAGTATGGGTGACGTTTAATACTATCCATTTTATGGCAATTTTAATTCCTAACTCTCATCTAAACTTGATCAATACAAAAAATTTGTATTATTCGATAACTTACGACATTGTCCGATTCCATTGGCCTGTAGTGATTGTAGCATCCAAGTGCATTTTCTTTCGACATTCCTAAAAACAGGGTTCCTTCCGACGAGAAGGCCTGTCCTAGTGGTTGGCTCGTGGGTTTGAAAATGTCCTTAGAACCGGTGAATTTAATTCGATTTCCATTGTGGATGTTTCTGAGGACACGCGTATCCGCTGCCCACAACTCGAAAGAAGACAAAGGTCTGAAGTAAAGATACCTGGGTTCATCCGGAAATAAACGTGGCGTAAGTGCCATACCAACTGGACCACCGTCTGCGAATGTAATTTTCGAATTTCCGGAAATGAAATCTAAAGCATCTTTTTTTGCTTCCATTTCTGGAGCCGCTAGACGTCTCAGTTTTCTGCTGTCACTGTCCCACACGATGATACCGGCTCCATAAGTGTCTGCCATGAACACCTGTAATTTATTTTATATAAATACAATGAAACAATTGAGACAATAATTTTCTTAAGTAGTAATTTTTTTAATTTTCTTTTTTTTTTTTTTTTTTTTAAGTAATGGCTAATAAATATGAGTTTTGTATTGAAAGTAAAAATTCCTTCTCCGATCATTAACAAAGTCTAACAAAACAATACCTTGCCTGAACAATATATCAGTATACTCGCGAGCAATTTATTTTCCAGGTCAAGTATAAATATATGCTTACTGCTGTCTTTCGGCAAGCGTTGCCTTCCGTTTCAACTATCGGCGTTGCTAATAACGACATTCCATTATCGCCGTGAGATATGTTTTTGGGCATTACAATTCTATGCAGTAATTGGTTAGTTTTTAAATCGAAAGCCAATAACTGAGTTGGACATTGAAGCTCGGGATGAGGAATGTCGTAATTTCCTGCGTCCAAAACCCACAATCTGTTGCATTCGTCGATCTAATAAAATTTTATAAAATTTATTTTTTATTAATTATGAATTTGATTTATATTCGTAACAATAAATATTACACACAAAGTCACAGTTATAAAAATAGTCATAAAATATTCTTCATATAAAACAAGCAAAATGTTTATTTCACCAATTAAAAAAGAGCTTCTACGTATTTCAGATTATTGTTATATGTTTTTAATATGGTTTTTTGTTTATTAATTTCACAAAAAACTTGTGAATAAGAAAATAGTTATTAAGAGGAATGGCGAGTATATACCGCAACTCTGTAGACACCCGTGATTCCCTTGCAATCGCCCTTTTTGAACCAAGACCAATCAGGATAAGGAGCCAACAGAGGACCACCTGGACCTTTTTCTGTCGAGACCGTTGCTAATCTGGCGGGTACTCCCGGTCCACCGTTAATTGCAATAAATACGCGTCCATCTAATAAATAATTTGTAAATCAATTATATGTGAATATGAATGAAATCGTTGTGAGGATAAATGGCAGTTTAATATTCACTCGAGGAATGTATGCTGTTGTTGGAACTTATTGTGTCAGGAAACATTGTGTCTATTCAAAATCTGATTTCGTAAATCGTGAATAATGACAAACATATATAAAGTGCGAGCCTTTTCTTTGAAAAGGACACGTTTTTTGATAGAAAAAGTTAATTGTTCGTGTTGAAATAAGTATTGTCATAAAATGTAAAGATTCAAAATATATAAAAATAATACTAGTTAATATCAACGCAATATCTATTAATTTTTTATAATGAAGATTTCTCGTCTTACTTCATAGTCGTTAATCCTTAGGTTAAGAAATCAATTTCTTGAAAAATACTGTAGAGTTGATGGCACGTAAGGTGTCAAATTTGATTGATTTTCATGCATTAATAAAAGTATATATATTTCTTTTTAGACTTTTTTGTCATGGTCAATTTCAGTGACTGGAAGCGAATGGAAGACGATGTTATAATGTTGAAATGTGATAAATCGATTTCTAAACTTGACTTTGAAAATAATGGTTTTTATTTAATAACTATTCTATTAGTTTCTATTACTTGAAATACAACATACATTTTTTAAATTTTTTTAAAAAATGAAATCAAAATTAATCGAATAAAATAACACGATTTTTCAAAACCTGCGACCCGACGTGTCAGCGATTGGTGTAACGATTCATTATAATCATCATTGTAAATTCTTGTGATTTTGTAAGAACTATATTATTATTAATCGCAATTTATTCATTGACACTGTATTTGTTTTCTTTTATTCTCTATTTTGTTGTTTTCGATCTCATGAAATTTTATTTTTGTTATTTCAGTTACGACCTATTTAAACGCGTTATAAATTCGTTCCTTTTTTAGTAATTTTGTTGTCCAAGAAGTCATTATACACTGTATTTCAACGATTTGAACATCATTAACGTTTTACTTGACGAATAAAGAATTCTTTCAAAAAGAGTTTACATACACTGAGAGAAAAATTCATTAAATTCAACTAAATATTTATAGTTAAATTGAAACCAAACAAATTTTTCACTACAATTTAGTTGATTCTACTAAATATATCGTTGATTTAAACGATTTGGCATGATAAATACGTGTAACCTAATATTTAGTTGAATTTACTGAATTTTTTTTTTAAAACGAAACAAATATTCACTGTAACAATAAAAAAAATACTTGACGCATTCGAAATTCGTGATAAAAATGTATATTAATGATGCATGTCGTAACCGGCGTTCGGTTTTTCTCAATAATCAGTCGATACATCCGGAATAGACGTTTACCTTGAGACTGGTCAGCATCCGTCATTAAAATCTTCGTATAGTTGTAATCTCCATTTCGTATTGCTTCTTCTTTTGCCTGAGCATTTGGCCATACGTAATCCGCGTATTTCCATTCATAAACGGTATTTAACTTTTCCAGTGCAGATGTCAGTCCGACGACCAGCGTCAGGCCCCATAGAATGCCGTGCATGCCCACTATTAAAAAAAAAGTAATTTATTATAAAATAACGAATATACATATATATAGTATTTCACTATATCGTTATCATCGTTTTATATAATACTTTCTTACTAAACGTTAAGAAGCATTTGCAATATCATGCTTAAATTTGTACAATACAGGTACTAATTTCACACGCGTACTTATTGAAAATGTATTCGAACACATATATTTGAAAAAAGAAACGTTTAATTCATTATTTCTCACATAATTTCTTGAATGTAAACAAATGATTTATGAAGCACCTTGTTTATATTTAGTGTTATGACGTGAATAAAAGTTAAAACTGTAACAATACTAATTTAATGCACCTGTCTAATAAATATCTATATTGTCTATATAAATATATATACAGCGTGAAAACTACTCTTTATTAAATAATTTAAATCCTATCCGGTTTAAAGATAAAATAGTTCCTGTAAATTAAACGAAAATTGTTTACGATTTTCATTTAAATGCTAAGAACAACATTTTATTAGGACATATTATATTATTAAACTTAAGCAGACAAATCGTATAAATTGTATAATATATATTTTACAGGAATGTTATTCATGCAAATTATTAGAATCAATTAAACAATTATTCAAATGCATTAAAAAATTATTCAAATCGAGTATACTTTACAAAAAATAAATTATTTGACTTTTATCTTTATTAATTTACTGAATAGTTTAATCGAATGTCAAATATTAAAATACGACATAAATTAATCCGTATACTATATATAAATTTTGACTTAACTGTGAAGTTTAGTGGATTTGGTATCACAATATATAATGCCGGAAACTTTGGTTTCGATTACACAACTGAACGCGTAAACTGTCCAACGACAAATGACCATTAAAAGTTCAGGTTTTATTTATAGTAGGCTCATCTCTCCATTTTACGCAGGTCAATGGTGGGGGATCAGGTATGCTAATTTATTAAGAATACATCATGGCAATGTCACGACAACAATGTATTGTTTGCTTTAGAACCCCCATTATCTTCTGATATATAGAAAAGATTCTGAAGAAAATAGCTGTAAATGTTTGTTTTGTTGAAATTTTCAAGGAATTCCGACATTCGCTTACATTCAAATCGATTATACGTCTTACAATAAACTTATAGCGAGGCGAAGAATGAAACACGGAAATAAAAACATTTTTTACACGCCGGGCGTAAAATTCAATTTTACGCCTCTATTTCACACCTGTAACACGAAAACTACTGTAATGGCATATACTTGGAAGATGAGTGCATTGTACACGATGTAACGCAATAGGTCGTTACAATGAAATTATAGTATGGTGTAGGTAATTTTATAAATGAAATTACAGGTAAATTCCCACTTAAGATAAATTGCAAATAGAAAACAAAAATCCTGATTAAAAAAATGAAATTTTTGAAATTCTATGCGGTTAATAATTTCCAAGCACATAATCTGGAAACTCTCATTTAACAACAACATTAATATCGATTGACAGTCTATCGAATAAAGAGTGTAGGTTTTATGGAAAATAAATATTGTTGCTATAATAGAAAAGATAAAAGTTGTGAATTTCATTTGACGTCCTGAATCAATACATAATATATTATGAATAAAATTACTGCGCCAATAGAATACAAATGAAACTTGATGAAATTTGAATATTTAAACTAGAAAAAATCTAACATTTCTTGTTTTTTATTTTCTCTATATTCAAATCTAAAAATCTCTTTATGTTCGATTCGTTTTTTCAGACCTCATTAAATAATAATATTAAATAGCAAAAGGCAATGCGCGTAAATTGTACCGAGGACATATTATAGGTATAAGCAGTCACATATAAACGTCAAAATTAATTATTTTCCTGTTTATATTTATTGGTATATTATGTATTTCATTTTTCCTCGTTTTAATAAGTATATCCCTAACTTCTTCAATATTGTTTAAGTGCTTCCGGGTTTAAATCGATTTTAACTTTGAATTAAATTTTTGAGAAACTGCATTTATGTATATTTTTTATTTTTTTTATTTTTTTATTTATTACATTTTTTATCATATAAACAACATATTATAAAAATAATATTTAAAAACAATATGGAACAAGGTGAATTTTAATTATGTCTGTTAATATACATATATAAGACAAAATTATTTTATAATTTTAATGTTACAAAAATGAGAGTATGAAAATTATTATTAAGCTATTCACGGTTTATATCAATGTTTTAAAACTGTTATATTTACATTAATAGAAAAGGTTTTTAAGTAAATAACACTTTTTATCAAAGATATTTCTTACGCACGGTGAAAAATTCATTCAAACTCAACTTTTAATAAAAAAATGACCACAATGTTATTAATTTTGGTAAAATTTAGCATTGAATATAGGGGGTTCTAAAGTAGAACAGTTACCGACGTAACCTCGAAATACAAAAAATGTAAATTATAAATGATTGAAACGTTTTTTCAAAATTTGGGCTTTGGAAGGGTGATTTGATATGACATATAAGGTTCCTTTCCAAAAGTTCTCATTTAATTTTTGAATGATTTCTGCTGGAATTTTTTTGGTGATTGTATATGTTATGTAGAATCACCCTTCCAGAGCCCAAATTAAAAAAAAGAAGTTTCAATAATTTGTTATTTATACTTTTATTGTTGCAAAGCTCAGTTGGTAACTGTTCTACTTTAGAACCCTCTTAAGGGCCAAATAAAAGTAATTCGCTATAATTATAAACACTGATCGGAATGATACCGGACTTCTTTGCTTCAAAATGTTAACCAGTTGTTGGACACCATGTAAATAAATTTCATTTACGTTATTTTTTGTCATACGTATTAATAAAATTTGAATTAAAAAAGATTCGTATATGCGTGCAAAAACCCTGGAAATAAAAGAAACACTCACCGCAAAAAATGAATAGCGCGTATCGTCTTTCAAATTAATGTGCGGACTACAACTTTACCCACAACTTGTCGCAATACTTTACTCAGAATTGTTTGCAATTACGAAGCATTATATCATGTAATTACTATTGTTTTCTTTTAAGAATGCAACAAATTATGGTCATTTTAAAATGTAATCGCTCGTGTATAATATGTATGTACTTAATTTTAAAAAATGTATAGAATAGTTTGCACGTTAAATATTAAATTGAATGCAATTAAAAACTAGGGGCTTCGCCCCTGCGGCCTTCGGCCGCCAACCCCACCGGGGGCTCCGCCCCCTGGACCCCTGGCGCGCTATCGCGCGAAGCTCG
>JAPYZR010003722.1:0-19459 GCA_030522945.1 Trichopria nigra
TCACAATCACTGTTATGTAACTGTGCCAATTTTGAGGCGACATTTTAATGTAACTGTTACATAATTGTGACATAACTTCTGTGAATGTTTGCTGGGTAAGAATCAGAAAGTAAAATAACAAAGTTACCTCCAGAAACGAGGCACGTGAGCAGTAATTCTTGACCTTCCTCGTAGGGCCCAGCGTGCTTCATAATGGGTTTTCCGTGTTCCCCGATGATGTTCGGCTTCAGAGGGGGAACTGTAACAGACAAAGAAAAAAAAAAGAGTAAAATCGATGAATCGAGATGTCTTGGTGAATCAGCTAGTATCGGGCGAAATAAGGGAAAAGACATTGATTTGCGACTGAGCCAATCAGCGGCGTTCTTGCGATCGATTTTCAAAAAGCACAACCCAGGCCTTAATGACGATTCGAGGCTGAGGCACGTCGTGCAATAGAACGTTTCTGAAACGGGACGAGAGAAATGCGATGGACAATAGCAGTAAAGTAGTCGAGACCATTGCTCGGGTTCGTGGCATCGGCGCTACTTTGAAGCCAGCAAAAACCCTGGTAGAAAGCTCGTCGACACGCACACCCAACCCGACCGGTTCTGCTGCAAAGGCACCTCAGACCGGAAGTGCCGTCTCGTACCGCTCTTTATCTACTCTTTTCCTGTACGACGTGCCTCGTCCTTTGCGCCACCTTTTATACGTAACTTTCGCGAGATTTTTCGTTTTGTACCTTTTTGCGTTTATGTCACTCTCTAAATGATCTTGCGGAAGTCTCCCTGAAGGACGATGCATCCGGATTTCATTCTAGCCTTTCAGTTTGTATTTAAGTTGTGTTATTGTCTATCATTGTCTATATCGTGTATTTGTATATCTACGATTAAGTGAAGATGTTTTCCTCGGTTAATTAATCACGAAAATATGTCAACCAGTCACACGCTATATGTTCCTCCTTCTATACTACTCAAATTCTAATACATTTGTAATGTTTTGGCATTACGCAATTGCAAAAATGAGAAACTTCCCAGAGTTGGGAGTTTGAAAAAAAAAACGAACCGTTAAGGATTATAGATATTGAAATATAATAATGCTGTTGAAATTTTCAAAGTTTGGGGAGCTTACTTACGAAAAAATAATACGTTTCATTATTACTTTAGCACTGTTGAATTATCGATCTCCTCATTTCTTATTATTATTACGTTTTTGTTCATTGAATCCAATCAACATTAAGGTCACTTACAGAAATGTTATAAATGCAAATTTGAAATTTCCTTTTTCAAGTATCAATGCGTTAATATAACACTATTTCAGCGTTTTCAGTTCGAGTTGTAAAGTTGCTTGGAGGGCTTTTGTTGAGACGAGTTACATTTTAAACTTTCAGGTGGGTTCTGCCAAATTTATGGTGTAAAGAAGAACGGTTAACTGTCAGATTCTCATCATAACCCAATTCATGTAATAGACTTCTACTTGTTCGAGCCGTCAGTTCATTAGAGCAAGTTGTAAAACTTGCGCGAGCCTTGATTTCGCGGTGAGATGTCTTCGTGCGATTTCATGAGAAATTTACGATTTAAAAAAGAGATAAAATATCATGTTGTGTTTATTTAATGCTTGCCTCGATACAATTTTTATTATATAATGAAATAGTCGGAGAAAAAGATTGTTTGCTTGTGTATTATTCTTTTTACTTCCGGCGATCCATTCAATTGTTTCTATTCATGATGGCTAAACATGCATGCCTGCAAACTGATTAAAGAAATAAATGGGACTTTATCAAAAAATGTCAACATTTACATGCCGACGTCCTGTATTACTTCTAACTTTTAAGTTATTGTAAGTTTCTTATTCTCTAATACAAATTCTAAATGGGTTCCGTATAATGATGGATTACTTAACGCTCTAAATAAGGGAATAATAATCTCGTGCCAATTTCAAACGTTTAGTTTTTTGTCATTCCAAAAGTTCTCAGTTCAAAATACCGTAAGTCTAAGTAGAACTAAAGCTGGACTACTTAGTCCTGTCCGTGCTACAAATAAGTGGTTCATTAGAGACTTTCTACCCTGTTCATTTTGTTTCGTAGACTTTCCGAAAAAGGAAATGACTACACGGAAACGTTTGTCAACCTTGGAACGATTTTAATGTCTTTGCCAAGTTCTGTAAAATATTATTACAAAATCGAATGCAAAAATAATTAATCCTATATATACTAACTTCATATTCCACTGGACAGTTCGGGCTAAGCAGTGACAATGTTCGAACATATGTGGAGATATATATATATATATATAGAAGAGTATCTTTTAAGCAGTCGGTTCTCAATGCATCGCTGTGTTTACGTACAGTTAAATGTATACTTACATAAGAACAAACAATTATTTATAAATAAAAATTTCTATTTAATGCCTATAAATCCCTTTTACATTTAAAAACTGCCGTTTATCGAGCTATCGGAAGAAACGCAGCCCTCTATTTCCAACGGCGTCGAAGCAAACCGCGCATTTCGATTGCCCGAATATATATTCCCTTACACATTTCGAGTCTCTCCACTTGGAATCCTCTCTACATTTCATCCCTTATACTTGTTTGCGTGTTTCATTGGGGAGCATTCAGGAAAGCCAAGAGGATATTTATTCGAGTACCATCCTCTATAGCGTCCATGCAGCTAATTATAGCGATCCGATTCCACGAGGAATTCATTGCGCGGAATTCTCGAGTTGTAAAATTTTACGTATATAAATGGCGTCAGGACTTGGTGTGTGTGTGATTTTTTTCATTTAGGAACTTTCCTAACATCCAATTTAGTTTTCAGTTAAGAGTAATCCGATTTGATTAGTATAGTTGATAAGAATGATCGAGTACGAGCCATGGCTTGGATTCATCACAAAGATTTAAGAATGATAAGTCCATTTTGTAAAAACTTTAAAGTGGATTTGTTTCCATTTGATTATTGTACACTAGGAAGCCAAATAGTACTCTAATAATATTGAATATTTTGCAATTTGTATACTTAAAAAAAAAAAGAAGAAAATTTCCAATTTTGTCATAGAAAAATGTATGATTTACGTATATTTTGTATCAAAATTTTGTGCAAACTCCTGTGCTGTTTAGTTCCAACACATTTCTGTGGTAAGCCGCAAAGTGTTTATAATTGCTCTACATGTGTTGGTTCTACAGCATGATACTTGCAACAAACGCCAATTACGTCAAGCGTCACAGTACCTAACCCACATCCACGATACTGTCCCGGAGCTCCACAGTCTCAAACTACGTCTACCCAAGGACTATACGGTGGAGATGAGGTTTAGGTATTATGAAGCCTGTCACATTTGGCGTTTGTTAGAGGTATCACACTGCAGGACCCGCACATTTCCCTCCGTGATTGTACTCTCAGAAATTTCTCAATTCGTGTCTGAAATACGGTAATTATATAACATTTCTGAAGAAAATTAAATTGTAGTTCCATAATGATTTTTCAGATTATGAGGAGGATAAAAATCAGTAAAAATTATACTAAAATTTACCATTTGCATGCATAAAAATATATACTTCTACACAAAATAAGTTTGAGTTCAATTCTAATTCTTGAATAGTTTTGAAAAATCTTTTAAATTTAATGATTTTACGCGATGAGACATTTTATAGACATTTTGTGTATTTGAAAATATGAATTATTGCATTCTAATCCAGATGAAGAGATTAAGTAGTGTTGGTCGGAACCACTTTTAATCTTTATGGTGATCAGACATTCACCTAATTTCAAATAATAATCTACTTTTTTTAAATAGTTATGTAAAAAGGTTCGATCTGAATCCTTCAGAATATCTTACCGCTGGGAAAACTCTAGCGGAATATCTTATAAGACATCGATCGATCTTTTCGATCTTCTATATGAAAAAAGCGCAGTGGTGAACTTTGAACTTCTGGATTTAGATCTCGCGTGGCCACGATTAAAAAGAAAAATGTTCCTTCAAATATTTAATAGTGTATTATCTATTTAAGTTGATGTTTTATTCATTAAATATAACAAAACCATATAATATGGCATGTATTGTAAAATGTTACAAAACCTGTAAGGCATTGTCTGGAATTATTAAGAAAATCGAAGGCCACGTATAAAATCATCTCAATAGCAATTAGTTGAACGTTTTAGGTGATCAATAACATTTAATTTTTGTCGTGTTATTGTTCATTAATCGAGCCTCGAGACGAAGTCTTCTATGCATTTTCAAACCCACGTACTTTTATTTGAAGCATTTTACCAAATTTTCAATATTTAAAAAAAAATTGAAATAAAAAATCACAAAAAGCATATTGTCGACAAAAGTTTAAAAACCATTGGAAATATATATCGATTTCATGTTAAGCCTGCTAAGAGAATAATAAATTTTATTTGAAACATTTTTCGTAACTTTTAATATTTTTTGGTCCATCAACTGTTTGTTATAAAATAATCATATTTTGATTGCACTGCGGAACGTTAAATTTTTGGTCAAATAACAAATATTTTAAATTTTACGCACAATGTAACGTTGGGTTTTTAATGGCACCTAAACTATATATTTTATTAATAGTTTTTTTTTTTTTTTTTTTTTATAATGATTATAAAGTAAGAATATTTTTATTACAGTAAGGTATTTCTTTTAATGAATTAATCTCGTAGTTATCATTAGGACGAGGTAACCAGCAGAAATTAAATTTAAGGATGTAAATTTAAAATTCTAACCAGAAAATAGAGCGTACGAATGAAATGGAAGACGGGAGTAATTACTACGAAACGAGAAAAAGTTTTATTAAATAACGCGGTATTCCGGGCACTTGCGAAAGCTTACCGTGAAATTGATAACTCCCTTGTCACTGTAGATTCAAATGAGAATCCGCTGGATGCGAAGGTCGAGAATGGATGACAAAAACTACCGTATTAAATAGAATATTTGTAATTCTAATAACAAGACTTTTTTCTGCCACTCTGGATGGCCATTTATATTTGGGAATGAGTAACGCATATGACGAATGCCCGAAAAGTGCGATTTTGAAAATGGTGTTAAATTCTCCATTAGTATTTTCATCACACGTGAAATCATTACGTACTAAAACGAGTGCACGTTTCTTTAAAATTTTCATATAGTAATAACGGCTCCATTTACTGTGATTAAACCAATTTTATGGCGTGCACGTTACAGAAAGATATGAAGATTTACGATCCGCTTTCAAATATGACAGCTCTAGGTGAATTCAACATTTTTTTCATTCCGAATGTCTGAAACGTGCAATATAGTGCCGTTTTTAAATAAATAATTAAACACTTTATTCGTATACTTTACAGATTACTCGGTACGAGAAGTCAACATGAGAGATATTCGACTATACCGTAAACTTTTAAACATTCAGTATAGCGCATTCGTATGCAGGTTTATTCGATCAAATATATAAGTAGAAAGAGTCGGATGAAAAGCACGTCCTTTTATTCCGTTCCTTTTTTGAGATCACGCTTCTCGATGAAAGTGGTTGAGAACGTGCTTTTCATCAAGCGAAGATGCGAAACGCAAGAAGAAATCAGGTAGATAGAAAGAAAGAAGATTGGTAAAAGTAGCAACGTTTGAGCGATTTTTCCAGAAGGTTTAAGCCCTAGATGCCTCGTGGTAAACATAATAGTTCCTTGAAAAGCTGACGCACGAGTGACCTATCGTGGGTTTGATACTGAAGCTGATTCTGTGAAAGCGTTGCTAGTAGAGTGTAAACGCGAAAAGGTAAACTTCATTCGAGGCTCCAGCATTCTGAATCAGTGTAATCGTACCAGTGAATGCGATAATCCCTTACGGAAATGTACACCAAAAAATATTGTTCGGGGTCCGAAATGACACCCAAGTCGGTGTAAACACTAAAAACATGGGTGTAAACACTAAAAAAATCATATTTTTTTCTGTGAGGGATGTACGCCATGAGTCGTTATAACAAAATATATGCCAAAGGCTTACTGATAACTGTGAGGTGTATTCGTGAATTTCTCGTTGGACTCTTCATAAAGTCGACCCGACACCGGTACTCCCCTTCGTCCCGTTCATCAACGTCGTTAATGTTCAACGTCGCCACGGGTTCAGTGGCAATTCTGAAGTAAGCTCTGTCTTTCAAATATTCATCCTGCCACTGCGACACCTTTTCGGATAGCTTCCCTCTCATGTCGTAGCTGTAACAATAAAACACGACACAGAACATTATTCTTCTGAGAAAAGCTTTTTTTATTTTCTAGATAAATATAATATATATTAATCGTGTTATTAGGGGGGAATCAGTGATTTGCGGTGAATAAATCGTCCATAGCACGGGGCTTGTACAATCGACGTATTCTCTTCTAGCCAATGTCGTGCCTCCCTCGAATCACATTTGCTGTCGGGGAGTACGATGTCCGCGCGTTGTCTACACGCAAAACCCGTTTTACGATTAGCGCTCGCCGAACCGTGCTACCGCGAGGACTGTTTCGGAGCATCGTTTCGACATCCAACGACATTGAATTTGTGGAAATATCCCGTTTGCTAGTTCGTCGAAACCGCCCACCCGACATACGTGCGAACACGTTCGGGTTCGCGCGTACGTGAACATCGGCAGCTATATATGCAGAGAGGCTCAATTTTCCTGCGGGACACGCGGGGTCAGTATATTTCGACGTGTAACTCATATGCAGCCGAATGTGGATGGAGCAACGAAGGAACTTCCGCTTGGCACGTCACTTGCACCCACTGCACCGTGTATCCACACGCGGATACGCTGGTTTAGAAGTTGGTGGAACGGAAGATGTCGGAAGTTGGTGCAGCTCAATATACGTTGCTAGCCATGCCGATTATAATATAGATATTCCAGTGCCAGCGGTTGACCTCTCCCTGCTACAGCAGAGGCTAAAAATGAACAATTCATGTCTTTTCGGAACAAAGGAGATGACCGAGCGGGAGAAAGAGACGCCTGTTGGGGATAACCCCGAAATTCTGTAACGAGGAACTATACGTGAAACAGTGGCCATGTGTAACGAGGAACCAGACAGACGCTATCCTGCAAATGCTTCAACGAGACCTGAATATTTCGCGAAAAAGCCAACCCAGTGAATATAGCATTACAGTTTTTCTACAAAATTCCATGAATGGAGTTGGCAGCTTGTTAAACTTGTGAGACCTTACACCGGATAAGCCATTTTCAGGCCGATTAAGCGGAGTTACCGGACGCGGCTTCCCTTCAACTTTTCCGCGCTAACAATAATGTTTAGATATTATTGATAAAAACATTTATATTATATTAGAAAATACGTCGCGTCACTAATTAATGATAGTGAAAGTTCATTGGATTTACACAAGTTCAAAAACTGATGGAATCACTCTAACAATATAGTTATAGGGTCTTTTACTATTCATGTTATTTAGAAATAATTGAAGGAATAACGATAACTGTCAAACTAGGGAAATATTAGATGTGGTCAATTTTTGGGATTGTCAAACCTTAGCAGTGCAAACGCCAAATAATATTGACTAAGTAAGTACTATATAAAGGGTGCACGGTTTAATGAATGGGTGTAATCTTGGAGAGTTGGAGGTATGCGGTCTTGTTATTAACAATAGTCTATACAGACTAATTTTAGGTACTCATGTAACACTACATCATCGCACGGCGTGTCCTTTCACCATTTTATACTGGCATTAGGGTACAAATTCATTCGGGGCACTGCCGCTGATCCTTTTCGACTTCAACACTTTAAATCCAGGATGACAAGCTAATCTTAACTTAAGAAATAATGTTTTTATAAAGGTACAATACGCGGGTAGTCGATCACTAAGCGTAATCGTCGCACCTTTCATCTGTTAATTTCTCTTTGTGGTTGATAAATGAAGCCGATGGTTATAGAGGCTTTACGCGATGAACAGATCGATGGAATTGCGTATGCGTGGAACGTTGTCTGAACCCGGCTAGCTGTCGTTACGTTAATAAATTAAATCAGCCGTTCTCATACACGTACGTGGTCATGTGTAACGTTCATCAAGCCACAGCCAAGGTTTCTCACAAGTCCGTCGCGTCGGTCTTTGAGGTGTGTGCACGCCATTCGACTATTACTTTGCCGTAAGGACTAGCAACCCCCTGTCCAAGCTTGCTGCTGTCGGAGAAGCAGAATACTAAATCAGCATATTAATGACATGCGAATCAGTCTACTGTGCTTAATAGGGAACGTTCCCGCTTATTGAAAGGGTTGCCCGTATTCAGATTGCCGCTGGATCCATGAATACTGCGCACTGCAAGTGTTGACTTGTACTGCTATATAATATTACTGAACGTTGCGACGTTAATACGATCTATTAAGTTAATGGGCGTGAATTATAAGGTTATGAAGGTTACAGCAGCCAATTGTAACATGAAATATGATGCGTGAGGACTTTCGGAAGACTTTCTTACTTACTTACTTGAATATCACTACAGCATAATTGTTTTATGAAAACAAAATGATTTAAGTTAATGGACGATAAATTTTCGAAAACCAAACAAATGAAATAAATGTGTAAAGAATGGCATTTTAATGAATTCCGCGAATTTGAATATTTTGATTATTTTCCGTATTCCCACCGCAGTTAGTAAGGTCTATTTTAATTTTGTACTTGCTTCGTATTTTCTCTGGAGATGAATGAGTTATTGGTAATTTAAGAATAACAATAGTAGAGAAAAATTGAAAAATAGATTAGTTACAACCTACATTTGCAATTATCTTGTGTCACATTGTGGTGGATAACAAGTAAAACGGAGACAGAAAAGTTGTCAGGATCGGCACTGAGGTGTCAACGCGTTACCAGTCGAGACAACCAGAGGCAGCTGGGGAACAGAAAAGTACGGAGATTGCAATCCCTCGGGTCCAGTTGGCTTCGAGCGCTGGTCATGGTTGTCACAAGTTAGATAACATTGTAACGTATCCATAGTACGTTGGATTTAGTTCAGTTTCCGATGGACGCAGGTTTATAGAGATCCGATAAACATATATATATATATATGGATATAAATATACAGATATGCTTATCGATGCATCGAACTGCGATTAAGACGAAATTGGATGAGGTTCTTATCGATGGAGCGTCGAAATTTCCGCTTATGCAGTTTCAATCCGTTCTGGTCTCCGGCCGGCCCGCCGGTAGTATACTTTACAAACTAACATGTTGTGCTGACAAAGTCCCGAACGACATTACCCGAGCAAGTGCGGATCGCATAATATATGAGTAGGAAACTCAGATGTTGCCAAGGGAAATTTACCAGTAGAGGCTATCCCTTCGCTAGACCAGGCTCTATCAAACGTCGTGAGTTTCATTTAACCTTTGCATTCGGGTAGCTCTGCAGAGAGTACCTTTAGCTTTCCGCCGTCGGTATCGATTCCGCGAAATCGATGCAAAGCCCGCAGAGGGATAGAGGAGATCAGTCCTAACGGTTAGATGACAGAGAACGGGGAGAGAAGCCGAAGAATAAGGTAACGAGGAAGTGAGAGCTTCTTCCTCGAGGGGGTGGCAATTTCCGCATTTGTCCTTCCACTTTCACCTCAGTTTCTCCTCAGGCAATACCGGCTCCAGCTTCGACACCGAGGACGTCTACGTTAACAGCATTGGCAGTGGGGTTCGGTACCACCTTCTCGGGAGACTGTGGCGAGTCGCGGGGAACCCATTTGCATATTCATTAAACGCCTGTAGTACGTTATAGGTGTCTTGCACCTAGCGCACGGGTGACTTTCGTATTGGTGTTCCGAAGTACCGGGAAACTTGCGGGTGTGTGGGGTCGGTCCTATACGTAGGCGTGCAGTGTCTCGGGGGTTTGGGTCGCGTGAACAGGACGAGAAAGGGAAAAGCGGAGTCGGTAGCAAGCGTCTGTCGTTAACGACCAAAATTTAAGACGGATTTGCATTTTGACCGTTCTTCTCAGCAAGTTGCGATAACGACTAGACCGACTTAATTCGCCCACCACGATGTCAGGCGACCGCAAGGATTCCACCACACAAACGGGCGTCGCGTGCAGACACTCGTCACGCCTCCTCTCCAAGGCTAAAATGTACTCGTTCATCGTCGTGCATGTACGTGTGCACACCTGTAGTAATGTACACAAGCAACGTGGAATATTCTCGAGTTTCTAGTCCTCTGCAGCGCAGCGCGGCGCCCTGCCCGTAATTAATTCGCTGGGGTTGAGGAGAGGTGCTGGAGGGGGGGGGGGGGGCGGAAGAGTTGCTTAGGTCTCACGCAGTCACTGGAATAGAAGGACAATTTCGAGAGCGTGTGGCCGACCCACTCTGGATGTTTCTCTACTCTTCTTCGTTGTGCCGGCTACAGACCCCCGAATTATGCATTTTCTTGTCACACCGCCAGATAAGAGCCGGCTGAATATTAATGCGCCATGTAATAGTTTGTAAACTAGGTCTGGAGCCGCTACGAATTGGCGAGCTCGGTGACATTCGGTATTCCGAGCTCCGAAACGAGACTCCTTCTTTCGCGCCGAGACGAAGTTTACGCGTTTTGTCCCGCAATCTCCGCTCTCTTCAAATGTCAAAGTTTCTGGTATGACTGGGTTTACATGTTGAAATTACAGGCAGTTGCTTAGATTTTATACGTCATATATTAGATTCTCAACACGGGGACAAACAGCAATGATTATTATGGCGTATGAAAACATTGGCAAACATTTGAAAACGTATAGATAACCTGGCAAGTTAACGCTATAGAGTCGTGCGATAAAATGATAAACAATGAGATGATAAAGGTTCTAAGTCAGTATTGTGTCGAATCCTGCTTAGTACTTAATTAAATATTACTTTCATTAACTTGTTAACCATCAGTTTGATAATGTGCATATCCAGGTTAAGTGGGATTCAGCAAGAATGTAATCATAAAGATTGTTGGGACAAAAGTGTCACTAGATCCATACATACGTTGGTACATGTTAGTCTGAAAAATTCTTGCCATTTGTTGACAGGATAAATGATACAATTAGAATAAATATTCATTAATTGGAGCTGCCCTAAAAATCCACGATAAACGATACATTAAATCGACCCGGCATTATCACGATTAACAGATGTCGAGCTAATCACTAAAACCTAGCAGGAACACCAGCTAGAATAGGAATAATTAAGAGCTTAGAGTCCCTGCTGTGAACGTAGTTAGAACTTAAATCCTGCTTTGTGGTCGTGCAACTCATACGGTATAATGAAAGACGCGATATGCATAATGGTCTTAAAAATTAACATATACGATTATGATACGAAAGTTCACAATTTTGGCCCAAGATAGACCATTAAGTCCCGAATGGACGATTTTTTGCTACTTTTTGGCTCTCATTTCTGATAAGAGATCGATTGAACAAGCAGATCGAGAATTGATCATTAATCATAACCTAATGTAACCTAACCTGATGGATGACTCACATTCACGGAATTAATTTTTGCGCACTTGTGTTAAACACTGCTTATTGTACTGTCTTATTCTCTAATTTTCTTCCAGCAACAATTGAGACAATCTGTTGAAAGAGTGAATTTTTTACTTTTACTAGAGTGAAATGATACTCCAAAAAAGGAACAATTTTCTAAATGGCTCTAGAATTTGAGTGGCATTTTATTTCAAAACGCTTTATTTTTTTTTCAATAAATGATTGGTTCTTTTTCCACCCCACGAAACGGGTTTTTCGCTTCGTTTCAAAGAACAAATTTCCGTATGTAATTTGTAATAGGAAAGTCAAATAAAGTATAAATTTATTATGGACTAAACTTGAATAACTAAATCGTTCTCAATATTCGCTACCCTTCGAGGGAATTGCATTAATTGAACAATTACAGCTAATGAATATCGCAGTGAATGTACGAATGATAACAAAGTGACATTATTAAGGTCGTTAACGCTTGTATAATTCAAGGGGCATCAGAAAGACCCTATCATGTCTATAATAAAGTTCATAAAGACGTAAAACTGTAGTAAATAATAAATAGTA
Source organism: Trichopria nigra (assembly GCA_030522945.1). NCBI lineage: Eukaryota > Metazoa > Arthropoda > Insecta > Hymenoptera > Diapriidae > Trichopria > Trichopria nigra. Next base: position 11,962 of record JAPYZR010003722.1, read on the forward strand.
ATGCTCGCTCCGATAATGCGAGCCTGTGCGCGATCCCACTTTTCTTCCCTTGTTATTACAGCCAGTGAGCTGCGCTTATAGGTAAACTGGAGGCGCTACTCGCAGCTGCACTTAAGTTCTCAGGTGTATGCATTCTGCCCCTATCTTCTTCTATCGCGGCGCATAAGATAATAAGGTTTCTTAGAAAGTTGCTACCGAATAGACCCGATACGAGAGCGAGTTCATATTGCCGATCAAGTCTACCTACTCATTTTCAATCTCATTTTCTATTCCACCGCATACGTACGCCGTTCGCCCGTTCATCTTTCTTTCTTTTCTGTTATTTTCTCATTCACTTTATCAGGATCTCTTTCACTGTCATTTCTCCTGTCTACATAATTCTGGCAGGTTATTTAAATACGGAGGGAAAAACCCTCTCCAGCTATTGCTTCTCCGTAGTACGTCAATTTTCAAGTTTACGTCAGCTACTTTTATTTTCTGGCCACACGCCAATAACAATTTCCAAGCAATGTACACGGTAGAGTAAATCCATCAACTGTCCACCACGACAATTGATCACTTAAGTAATTGGATTGATACTTGAAAAATATGTTGAATCGTAGCGATCCAGGTAAAACTAATATTGTGGGTATATCTTTTGCTCGTTATATGTGGTCACTCTAAAGCCGACGAAGGAACCCAGATAATTGTATTTATTCTTTACCACCTCATGATTGACATGATTACGTCTCTTCTATTATACAATGTAATTACGAGAAGAGAAAGATAAATGTTGTTATCTGAAACATTAATCAATTGCCAGTGTTCAATTGTAGTTGGTATAATTATCCCAATTGTTGTTGTTTTATATGCGTTAAAGATATTTTGCACGGTTCAATCAATCATGTAAACAAGTTTAATGAAGCTTTGTGCATGTAGGCTTTCAATAGCGTCGGTTATTTAAATAAAATGAAAGGAATAACAGCCGTTACAATAATTGCGAGTTGCAGGCTGTTCAAAGTCACGAACAACAATTGCCCATTGTCTTTGATCGTAAAAACGTAATCATCGTGTTGTAAAGGTAAATAAATCGTTCGAGTCATGCCGAATGAAGTGGAGCGAGCTACGACATTTCATCGCGACTTACAAACGATTGGTCACGTATGCTCTTGCGAAATATCGCAGGTCTCCGTAGGATTCACGCGGGATCTCGACACATGGAGACTCGTCATTCGCGAGTCGTAAACCTCGTAAAACTTTCGCAATGCTGGTTGAGTTTCCAGACCAATGCTCCAAGAGCCATACTGTTGGGAATTCGACGTGACTCTCTTTCCTTTTCTCGTCCCTTTTTTCTTCTCTTACGCCGCCTCGTCATACTTGTCCTTTTATTTTCCTGTTTTTCACTCATATCTCCAACCCCCTTGCACCTGCTTATTTCATCTTGTTACCTGTTCTCGAAAAGCGAGTACTTTTTTTCGGTGGCAGTTACGCGAGTCACTGGCTCGTCCGTATATAAAACCAACTGTTCTTTCTGTGGATCGTGTATGGCAGAGAATTAACAGTTGCCGCTACGTCGACTTCGTACGCCGTCATTAAGAATCTGCGATGCGGTACGTGAGAACGACCCCGACCATTTAAGCCCCGTGATTATGACACTGGAAGTGCTGAGAACTTAAGCAAACCACGTACAAGCGGTGCCTCGTGGACGAAACAGTAATTATATAGTCGCAGTTAAGATCGTTCGTGAATACTGCAAATAATCCCGTGACCCTGTGTGAGAAACTGAGTTACTTACCTAAGGGGTTAGTGGACAATATAGCAACGGCCAATTTATGGAAGAACTCAAAATGTGGCAAATGGAAATAGATATAGCTTCTTTAACGAATTTGTTTCCAAGTTTTAAAACTGACTGTTAATTGTACAATCATCAAATGAAATAAGAAAAAAAAAAGAAAATGGAAACATCCTCAACATTTCGTCAGATGTATTGTTGTATTGTTAATAACCACTATTCTGATCAGACTGGCCAAGAGACTTTTGTCCCGATTAGTATCCAATGAGAAATTCAATCTTATGATGTACAGAAGAATTTGGTTTTCCACTACAATTCTTAGATTCCCCATTTTCATTCTATAGCCGGACATACGTTCGAAGCCGATTAATGCTCTATCGGCCGAAAATGATGGTAGAACTCGGTCGATTGAACTCGGATCCTTTAATCACAATCAGAGTCGAATCCCGTCCGGAGTTCCTGCGACTCGCTTGCAATAGTCCCGTAATTAACTCGAAAGTCGGCCAGAATCCTTCGTTCCGCCATTACGAGATTGCGATGTCTACGATGATTCTACCAGACTTCCTGAGACGGCGAAAACTACAGAGAACGAGGGTGTACATATGCGCGAGCTTAGAAGTAACGGAAATCCACTGCTGATGGGCAATCCTACATTTGATTATGGCGAGATAAGTTGTGCACCAATTTTCCGAATTCTCATTCGACTTTTCATCTGAATATTAGAACATGAAATAAAAAGAGACAAAAAGTCGTTTATATCGAATGTCATAGAATAATGTTTATATACTTGTTTATATAAATAGCAATTTAAGGTTATCAATTAATTCCTATGACGTGAGTCTTGAGATTGTTCAATTACGTTAATCAGATGTAATAATAAGTGCACACGTTAAAATCGCAATTTTTACTTACGGATATCTGATGATGAGTAAACGTTTACAAAGCACACCTGTAGTGACATTTTTCATCACTTACTCCGCAGACATTTTGATTAATGAGATTTCTAATCGGGGCGTACAAATGCCTACAATGCATATAATCTTGATTAATGCTATCTTCATCATTATGACGTGAATTCGTTGAAATAAATACAATGGCGAATGTTTCGATTATGTGCAGCTTTTAAAGTCGTCAAGTAACTTATATAATTTTTAAATAGTGTTTAACTAAATGATTTTTGAATAAACATCTTTTTTCTCAATTTATATTCATAAAAGGCTGATCAAGTATAGGAAATTTTGATGTATGCATAGAAGTGATGTAAATTGCAGAAAGCCATTATACTCTAAAATGAAATACTTAAATTCAGCAAGAAAATTGACTGAAAAATCCTATCCATCAACGGCCCTTTTAAAGAAGGGCAGACTTATGCACATTACTTTTCCAGTGTATTGAAGCAAAATTTCCATTGGATAGCCTTATTATGTTGGAAGAAACACTTTTTTAGATTAAAATCTTTCCAAAGTAATTGTTTTGAATTTTTAATTAGAAGTCATCCACACATTTCTAAGTCGACAGCATTATTTTATACAATGAAGATTGTGCATGAAATGTTGATATTTTGAAATTTAAAAATTTGATTAAATTAGATTTTTAGAGTATCACTGAACCGGAAGTTGTTTGCGTGTATGTGATCGTCGCAGAAATCATTTTCGGATTCTCATTTTACAATTAATTCTTATTCGGTCTTGAAATCCGTTGCACTTTAACAAGAATCTCTCTGTACAGCAATTAATTCTCCGCTTATAAATAAACGAATCACAGCCGTTAATTGATTCCCATCCGAAAATTATTCGGGCTAGTCCGTGGGGTAAAATGTTGCTGTTCATAAACTAACTAACTACCCATCCCCGCAGTACTCTCATATTTCCGGTTTATGGTTGAGGTGAGTTTTCGGTATGGGCAATATAGTAATTATGTTCGTTCAACAACTGTGTGTCGTGAATTTTGAATTATAATACCCTATAAATTGGTGGAAATAACGGTGTGAATCGATCATTAACAACACTCATTAAATTTCCCGCAAATGCTCCGCCATTCGAACGAGGTAACGTCTCACTCGATCTAATACAGTGACAACGCCATGGCGTTGTAGTCTCTCAAGTACCGGTATCAATCTTGTTAATATGATTCAATTATTTCAACGAATTATAGCACCTAATTATTAACATTGTACTTTGAAAGATTTTCTAATTTATTGGCTCTTAACAAATCATATACAGGTTAATGTTAATTTTTTATTTTATTGTTAATTTTATTTTCATTTGTAAGTTGCAATCCTACAAATCGAAAAGATATATCCATTATTATTATTTAGTATTATTTTTTATTAATAATATTGAATACTTATTATAATCGACATCTGACGCATTGATGGAAGGTGAAAACCCCTATTCACAGTATTATGTCTACAATCACCCATTGGAATATTTAAAATCCGCCTCATGAGAAATATGTAAATATAACATGTAGACAAATATGCTCTTGACTTTTTTATCGTTTTAAGTTTCACTCAATTTTCTTTATATTATATTCATTCTGTTATTATTATATTGTTGGTTTTTTCCGTTCTGTAAGATAATTGGAATTTTAAAACATTAATTTATTCTACACAAACGCGATTAAAATCGTTATAAGATTTAAACTATATAAAAAAATTAAACTCTTTATTTATCTTATACAATAACAGTTCAAAATTGTATATATATATATACATAAGAAATGCTATATATAATAAAGAAAGCATATTCATTATTACAAATGATAATTGGAAACAAAGTTGTGTATCTATATTGCCCGACAGGAAACCAACAATGAGAACAACACACTGATTAACAAAGATTACAATAGTACGCGTACTATTACCTATTAATTTATTAACTGCGGTTAATCAATATCTTCTGCGTACGTCGTATGTTGGTAAACTAAGCCATATATATATATTCTCGAGTAAAATTTGTATTGGGAATCTGTCAAAGACTTGATCAAGTTTTTAGCGCCAAATCTATTCTAACTTTGATCATGAATATAATATGCTGCATTAAGCGGTTACTATTGAAATTGCCGGTTAAAGCAAATCCCGATCATGAACGTGGAACTTGATAGCGAAAAGTAATTATTCTCCTTTCACATCAGGACGCGTCTTCTAAGCACAGAAATATTTTACGTTTTAATAAGTTTTCTTTCTTGCAGCTTCATTAGTCCGCTGTAACCTAGGAAGAGACACTTAATTAAAGCGAAGGCAAGTCTGCCTTAGAACGGACTTTACTACTTTAATAGCAGCGTGTAGTGTCAGTAAAATAATATTGAAACTATAATGAAGTTGTTGGTGATTGAATAATGTGAATATGCATTGGCAGAAAATGAAAACATTTTCTGGATAGTTTCAGTACGGTTTCCAGTAAAGAAGAAGTCGTGTCATTGTTGGTATTAACGAATAAACAGACAGCGGTATCCCTTACAACGAGGCTCATTAATGGTCATTAATACTTATTATGCATGTGTGCGAGGATACGATCTTGACTGCGTATTATTAGAGTAAAATGTAATTTTCTCTTTAGTGACAATGTCACCTCTTCTGTGGTGAAATTTCACTCGACAAAAAGTGACAATTTACTCTTTCGAAAGAGTGGCTCGACTTTATTCCAGAAAATTTATAGAGGTATAATTGAATGACTATTCGGATGAGTGCGTCACCTTAGGTAAATTTTAGGTTTTTCGTGTCAGTACCACGTCATTTCCTATCATTCAGTATGGTGATCGGCACCTCTAAATAATAAATAACAGAAAATTTTCATGATTGCACAGAATACCATTCGACAGTGTGCACCGAGTGCATTCAATATCAAAAGTGTCACCGCACGGATGTAGGATTTTTGTCATTATTTAAGTAACACGACTGTTCTTTATTTGGGAGAAAGCTTTTGCTTGGATGCGTAGAAAGTATTAGCATCCCATCTCGCGATTAAAATTTCGGTAGACAAATTTCAACGATAGGTGGAACAATGGTGAGATTTATGCACTCCTTATTACGGAGTAAGGTGGCGCCTGGGAAGGTGCTCGTATTTATCGTCGCGATTCTAACTGAAAGAGCCTGCAAGGTGGAAGTCCGGAGAACGGCGGTGGGTAGACAGCGCGGTTGGTCGTTACAAACGAGGCGCATCAAGAGACCCGGAGCATTGTCCCGCGACTATACACGTACCTTAACCAGGTATAATGTACTTCCAGATACCGCCGCCTTGGCTACACCCGTGCAGCCTGGCATGTTACCTTCCATTATATACAGGGCCCGGCACCCCGACGATGCAAGGCGGTACCGGCTGCGCGCGAAACAACCAACCAAATGAAGACACATCGCTTTCATTATGAGCTACCAGACTGCCACCACTGCGGCCACTTTCTCTGTCTCTATACCTTTCCCTTTAATGTACCGTGACACCTTAATCGGTACACGAAGACTCGAATTATCATATTGCCCTCGTACGCCAATTTTCAGGCTTACTGGGATACTCGCGCATGCCACTGACCTCCTTTATACGGCCTGTCGCGTGCGGCAGTTGTACATATTTTTCAGGCAATTTATATGCGTTTAGGTTAGCAAGTGGCATAGATTTTTATTAAAAAAAAAAAACAGAGAAATCGTTTCACTATATTTCAAACTTTGGCGCAAATGGCTTTTTGAATTACTTTTAACACGTCTGCAGCTGTTACATTAAATGGTGCATTAAAAGAGATAAAAAAATGTTTCTCTTTTCCTCAAATTTTTAATTTCCATTCCGTATACTAAGATGTCATTACAAATTATAGAAGGACAATTGACAAAGAGTGAAGTCACAAGAGAAAAGTCAAGGCCTTTGAAATAGAGTATGTTCATAACAATCGAATGGATTTGGTGTGTACTGGATTATACTTTCCATTAAACAAACTTTTGTAATTTTCTAACTTTTCGGTAGCTATCGCGTGAAGGGCTTTAGTTGCAATATGATGTTAAACTTTGGGGACGTTTGTTACACTCCGTTTTATGTCTTGGATATAATCCAGATTAGTTGCTAATACAATAGAATACAATGGATGTTATATTACATTTAAGTACTGTGGCTGTTTACAATAGTGAAGAAAACTCCAATGGTTACAAATCGGCTGTACGCAGATCATTTCCTTTCGATGATTCTGTAAGTAAATGTGAGTTATCTAGTCTGTTGATGCAGGATCCGAGATTTAGGGAACCATACGAACTCAATTGTTACCACTATTCGGAACATTCATAAGATCATTCACATTTGTGTGCGGAGAGAAATGTTTATTAACAATTGACATGGTAACTTGTAATAGTAATGATTATACAAGGTATTAATGCGGCGGCAGTGTAATTGTCATGTGAGGCTTCTTTTTGGTTCATGTGGACTATATTGGAATGACAAACTTTCACGAACACACAAACAAATTAAACGTAAACGATGAGAAATTGTTGATATAGATTTTCATGATTTTTTAATTCTTTTACAACTCTGTTAATGGCGTATTGACATATCCAGTAGAATATATGTAGCATTAACAAGGGTTTCCCTATGTTATTAAAGTTAATATGCCTTTTCAATAAAATGTTAATAATCTTTGAGATCATGTTTGTATATATAATTATATTTATGTCAAAAGGCATATTCCAGGACATTTTTACATATCAAATGGCAGTTTCCGGGACATTTGGCAGTTACCGGGACTGTCCCG
>JAPYZR010003723.1:0-13646 GCA_030522945.1 Trichopria nigra
GTATGGAAAAATAATTTGTTTCCAAAAATGTTCACTGAAATTTTCATTATTTTTACTGGAATTTTGTTGAGGAACTATATATGTCATGTAAAATCACCCGATCGAATGTCTTCGGATTTAAAATGAAAAAGATCAAAGGGATTTTTTTATCCTTTTCTGTTTAACAATAAACCGATTTGTGCCGACCCACGCTGGAATCAGGAAAAAGATTGAAAAATTGTAATCTTTTGCTAAAAATATATGGATTTCTCCGTGTAGTTTAATTGATTATTTATCGCAGTCGAAATTTTTTCTGTATGTACGATTTTCGAATAGGACTTGAGTATGTAAATAATGGGATTTTATATGCATATGTGTAAATTTATACAATATTTGTCTACTTTTATTTTAAATGGGTTCGTTCAATTGATGAGTTTTACCTTCTTCGTTCTAGGATTCCACGTCACGTTTTTCCTAAATATCACATAATGGAATGTACCGAATGTATACTTAAAGAAATAAAAAATTATGAAAATTTAAGAAACAAAGTGGCCATAATGTTACCTCTTTCTACCTGGATTGGTCCATATCCAAAGAAGGATGTGGATAGTGTCACCTCAGAAGAAAGTTTTTCTTAAATTGACTAAAATATTTAAGAATTCGACACATGCTACTAAATCAACTAGGAATTCATTATTGGACGATTCCACGCCATTTAACAGACTGTCGCAATATGCAAAAATCCGATCCTCGTAGATTCACTTAAAATACATTTAGGATCTAGAAGTTGATGCAACATTAAATAATAAATTGAAAAAATCACCTTTTATTATGTCTATGCGTGTCATTGAATGTGAAAGATTTTACTACTATTTTTTTGATTATCAGCTTATCAAATTTCTCATTCCATTAGGACAAACGTCTATTTGCCAAGTCTTGGACTCTATATTTCTGCAATTATAAGATGGCATTTTACATTTCTGAAAAAATAATTTTATCATTATCAGTAAGAAAACCTCCTTAAATTTTGACGTAAAGATAAAAGGATCTAAACTTTTTAAATTTTGATATAAAAACAAAATAATATAAAATAGAACTATACTTTTAATTTTCAATTATTATAAAATACTTCCAGAAATTAACAAACTAAAATTAATATCATCCGGGAAAAAATGGATTTACATTTTTTCCCAGGCTTATATATGATGTAATAGTATAAAACTTCTAAAGTCTGAAGCGGAATTAAATATGTGAGATGTAGTGTTTCAGGAAGTAAAAGAGAAGTTCGAAATTTTAAAGTGATGGCGCGAAATTGGAAAAGCTATAAAAGTAGTGTATACCAGGGAGAAACAGTGGAGAGTGCCAAGATTACAATAAGAATAAATAGCTGCAGAAAATAAACCTATAGCTTTTCGTTGATACCAATATACCACACTTTAAGAAATCGTAAACGAAACTTTACGTTGGCATCCGAGTTTCACTTTGTTTTTGCGATTCCATTCGACGGTCTTGAACTTTCCGTATACGGTATAAGGAGAATTAAAACGATTAAAGAATTTTGTATTTAATGCGTTTAAATTGTGTTAATGATCATTTCGACTACTATCATTTTAGTCCCAGATATTTTCTTAATAAAAGATAAGGAATATATTCCCTATGATATAGTGCAGTCTACTTTTGATTAAATCAATAGTAACCCTTGAAGCTCGAAAATTTAGTTTGAGAATAAGAAACATTTTGTATATTGTTTTCAATGATATACTTTAATTCTAATTACAGTCATACATTTCACTACATGGATACATGAAACAGTTCACATCCTTAAATGAAAAAATCAGGTCTACACAACCGAACTAATGATAAGATGACCAGAGATAAATATTCCATTTTGGGAACTGGTGAAATTTGATCTGATTATGTACCTTTACTTATAAAGGAAAATAGGTATGAATTTGATATGAGGAAAAATGTTTAGTTTAATCTTCTTAGATTCAACAAAACACATCACTTGTGTTCAACAGAATGTATCATTCCGGTAAAATAAAGTTGTCAAGCATTCCTGATAATTTCAGAGAAGATACTATATCGTTATAAGCAGCAAATCAGGTCGAAATTACCTCTTTTCGACCTTTCATTAATTGATGGAAGGTCAAAAAGACGTAATTTCGACCTGATTTGTTGCTTATAGTTACTCAATAATCGAAAGAGTATTTTAGGATTGAAAAGTATTCGAAATGGACAGAATAAGGATTAAAATGGATTACGAAGGATTAAAACACGATTAAACTAATGAATTTTTATACATTTTGTCACGATTTCGTCCATTTTGAATGCTTTTGAATCCATTTTCGAAATTTAGAGAGTAGATGTCGGTTCAATCTTGATAACAACTTCATTAAGAATTAATTGTCCGGACCAGAGCCCTCCCAGGACATAACTTTAATTTAGGTTCATCCTTTCTTAGGAAGGTCGCAACTTTTCTGTATTGTGGACGAAAATATAAAAGAGACACCTATTCTTAGGTATCTATAAGAACTGAAACTTGCTTATCAGTAAATATCTATCTGTATGGTAGATCGAAGTGGTTGGAGGTCTAGTCGTTAGACCTCCCACATCATATAGGTCTATATTGTTCACCAACTGAACTACTGAAAGAAACTCTTTCACAATGCGCCAAAGTTTTGCGGACAATGATGCGAAGGCAACTCCTTGAGTCCTCGGTCCGAGAAAACTCGGTCGCGAGGTTCGGTTCGGCTTGGACTTACAAAATGCTGTTACTCGATGTTCCGATTTACCACGAAAGTGATTAATGACGGCCCAGTTTCGGGTCAAAGATAAATCAGCCTTTTCATAATGAGTTTGTTCGGGTAGAGTATCGGATAGAGTAGAGATCGAGGTAGAGTCATATTTTGAAATGGACCAGGGAGTGAATTAGTTTCAAACAATTGAAAATGTTAAAGTTGTTGTATTGTGAAGAAATTCTTTTTTTTTGAATGAATTGCATAAACCCATTTTTCATTTTTTGTTTAAGAACTTTTTTAAAGCCTAAAGTTAAACATGATGTCTCGATCCAATATATCTGATGAAATTTCCATGATATTATATGGATTTTATATATATCCAAAATATTGTATATCCAAGACACTGGTGAACGAATAACTGGAAATGATTCTTCGCAAGACTTTATGCAAACAATTGATCTGATTGCTACTTTAATTGTGGCGAATTATTGTCACTTGACCCTTGCAGACTATGCAAATGTACTTGCACGAGGGGCCAATGGCTAAATCGATGGCATACCAAATGTTTGAGGATGGACCCTCATCGCAATGTTTTTAAATAGACTCAATAAAGCCAACTGTAAATAATTCATTTTAAATAAACTAAGAATCGGATTAAATGTTGGTACTGAGCATTTCCACTTAAAATTATGCTAATATTAATGAGTGAATTTAGAGAATAAAGTTGTTAAACGTTTTCATTGACTGCAGAGTGATATATAACCTAACTTGCTATCTATATTATTACTGTGTTGTTGCGGCCTTTTCGATGTACGTACCTCCCTTGTGGAGTATGCAATATTAATTTAATTACCTATTTACTTGCCTGGAATACTTGCTTATTCTCAAGAGAGAGCGGAGCACAATTCTGCTCTGAATGCACATCCGCGTTCGTTTACATCATCGAATCAGAGACGTGATTGATACTGCAAATTTGTCATCTACATTATAGGCCTGCATTTATTATAACAAAATCGACTATAATTCTAGATATTACTACAAATATTCATAGCAAACGAAAATTTGGTAAAAGTAGATTCCAGAAATGATAAAATGTTCAGAAGTAAGGAGCAAACAGAATTTGAAAAATGGCAGGTATTGATTGAACACAACTACATAAAATTTAAAGATTTAAAACAAGAAAATAAATAAAAACATAAGAATTTTTTATATGACTCAATTTAAAAAAAAATTTGACTTATGCGGTTTTGCCACAGATATTTCATGAACGTAGTATTTCGTATGTATTTTAACAAAAATCTTTTTTATCCTTTCATTAACGGTGTAAAGTAAAATAAATTATTACATTGAAATATATACTAGAATTTTTTGTTTAATACTTTTATATAGTATATTTTAAAAATGTATTCTGAAATGTCCCTATACTGATTTGTTGTAGAAAATGGTAATAGTAAGATACGAAGCTAAAAGGTAAACGCAAACAACCCTCACAAACTGTCAACAAAGAAGCAAGAGTAAATCAAAATTCAGTTTGTTTGCGAATCAATCTATTTCCCGGAATAATTTTGCCCGGTTCAAATACCCGTATTTATTATTTTGTTCCGCAGAGCTTAAATTAATTATGTCGCAAGTTATTCGGGAAGTACGAATTCAGTGGGAATATCCAGTTATACGAGTTACTTAAACTGCGAAATTTGCAAAGCTTAATATTTATTTAACCTCTTACACAAATTCCTAATCGTCTTTCCTCTTAGATATTGACCAAGATATCAGTAATTTCTTGCTGAATTTTTTGCAGTTAAAATATAGAAAAATGTTTAATTAATTTATGCGTTTCATCCAGTGACTACAATGAAACATTTTATTAAGTGCATGAACATTTTTTTTGTTAAAAATGAAACTTAAGTAAAGAATGACTAAATTTCTGATAGGGTTGTGATTATATTTTAACTTTATCGAGTTAAAAATTTGCATAAAAAAGAATAGAATTTCTCTGCGAATAATTCTTTTTTTTTTTATAACGTATCGATCAAGATTGAATATTTGAGGAAATTGAGTGTGCCAGGCGTAATTAAACAAGGGGCTTCGTTTGCGAAACCATTTGCTATCAAAACAGCTACTCATTTAAGCTCACACTTTTTCTGGCCAAATCCACTGAAAATACAGGTCTAGTATCAAATTTGGATGACGCGTGTTATTCCAGTTATTAGGGATGTGATATCGAAATATTTATTTAATAATATCGATTTCTATCTTATATAAGTGTGGAATTTATCACGTTTACTGAATACCTGAAATTACATTTAGTCAGTTTCCATTCTACTGGCGAAAGGTTCATTCCAAAATGGATTTCCCATGCAGCCCCGTGACTAATACAATCAAAACAATTGAAAATTATGTATGCGAAGCCTAATATAAAACATCAAAAACTCTATTAATAAACAATATAGATGTAAAGACGTCAAGTGCTCGAGATGTAGGTCTTCGACGACCTCAATGCTATTATTAAAGTTACGCGGGGTATTTATACGTTTGAAGGAAGTGCAGAGTGATCGATAATTATTCAAGGGCTTGTTTTCTTTTTTGCAATATCCCGCAAGACTATTTTATACGGAAGCAAAAACTCATTAATTTCCCCTCAGATGGCATTGGTCCCGTGCCGCGAAGAATCGAATTTACAATTTAAAACGCTCGTCGACAACGAAATCACGACGCTGCCAGAAAGTAGTCCTTAACGATCATAATTTGTTATTCGGATGCTGATCTGCAAGTAAAATATATCACTTGGGGAAAATTGAAATTTTTATGCAACGAATGGAAGTTTCGACAGGGTGGTATGTGATTATCGATTGTTTGTTGGAAGGTTTTTAAAATGATTTAAAAAATATATACATTTGCATTTGTTGCCAGAATCCATGACGGTTTGGTGGTTTTAAATAAACCGACAACAATCTTGGTAAGGATTGAAGTTAGAATTAAATCAAAACTAATTGTATTTTAAATCCACGTTTGACCAATTATGGTCGGTCAGAATTCAAATCGAATCTATTTTTGATTAAGAACAATTTTCCAATCTTACGAAAGTCTTGGTCATGGTAAACTGATGATATACTTATAGATCCATGTCCAATCATTTGGAATTAATATCTGTCGAATTGAAATCTGAAATAATTTAATACCTACAATGTTACTAGGATTGCAAATACAGTAACATGGATCCAAACGAAATTGTAATATGATAGAATCTGATCGCACTTTAAAGAAGAAGATTTTAGTGACATATGACTATTTCCCAACTATACCTGATAATATTTTTGATTGCTATGATATTAATCGTTTATCAAATTTCAACCAAGGTATATAAAGGCTCTCGAATAGCTTAAAAGAAAAACGAGATTTGAATTCAGATTTGTCGTAGGTCCAAACCTGACGTATTCTTGTATATTTTAAAACCGATGAAGTTTTTCATGATCGTGATAAAGTTTAGAATCCAAATATGCTAGTTGATGATAGATTGGAATTAATCAAAATCCAGCATCGTTTTAAAAAAATTCAAATTGTTAATCGATATTAGATCAGAATACTATAGTACTAATTGTATAAAAATAGAAACACAAAGAAAAAAAGTAAAAATCTGAGATAAGCAGAAAATCAGAATACCGGTAAACCAGCATTCTGAGAACAATGGAAAGATGATTTTTCCACAGCTGTATCGAGTAATCACGTTTATCTTGACAGAACTCTCGGCAAATCCATTGCACAGTTCTACGGCAAAATAGATTTTGCGACTTTTCCCGAGACATTCGATGTGTATCTTCATATTGCCTTTCCATACTGAAGTCCTTGAGGGACTTCACTTCGGTTCAATTATGTATGGTATTTTGCTGGAAAATTTCCGCAGGTTTTTGCATCCGCTAAAAGAATCGCAGAGATAAAGAACAGATGATGTTTGCGTGAGACGGCTTTTGTCAGGTTCTAGCAAAAACTTGTTTCCTTTTTCGACGTTCAATAGAATTTTCTGGTATCACGATACCGCTTTCCTTGAAGTTTCGAGAGGATTTGTTGGCCAGTGTCGGAAAAATATGATCATGAGCAAGTGGTTACTTAAATTTTAAGTTTTTTATAAGAGTTTTTTTTTGTTAGTAACGTTTGGAAACAATTTTTCTTGATTATTAATTTTCAAATTCCAAGAAATATACATAATTGTATTGAGTAAATATGTGAATACTTCTGTGTCTTGCATAGGTAAATATGGCATTAGGTTTTAATAAATTTATTTCACAATTATTTACGATGTTTATATTTAATTGAAAAGAAGTTATGCAATTCTTGTAAATTAAAAAAAAAATCGTTATGAACGTCATATGGTGGCAATTATTAATATGACGTATGGTGATGATGAGATAATATACATACTTAAAGTATTAACGCGAAATGTACATTATATGAACGTATGGATGTAGAAAATCGAAGAAAACTTAAATTAAATCACGAAAACATTAAACATAGGACGTTTATAAAAAGTCATAACAATTACAGAAAAAAATGTAGAATAGTGATTACATTTTTATATTCATGATTAAAAACACAAAAAATAATGGTCATAATAGTACCCAAAAATTTTAAAAAATGTTACACATGTTGAGAACATTTTGTAAAATATGCATGTAAATAATAAATTGAACGAAGCATGAAAAAAGAGGAAAAAAATAGCAACAAACCTAACCTCAAATATGTTTTTTGTACAGTTTGTATTATATTACAAATATTTAGAGCAGATCGAAAATGTCACTTATATACCAAACATATCTTGTCAACAATGAAAAATAATTATAATGAATTTTTGAAGAAAAATCCATAATAATTAAGAAAATGTATAAATATTTATAAAAACGAATTTTAATTAATTAATTGCATTGTGCTAATGTTACAAGCGGAATGTAATATTATAGTTTATTCAATTTTTTTTCGTTTTATCGTACGTCAGATAACAAAAAAAGAAATTTACACAATTTATTATTACAAAATAGTCAATGTTATAAATAGTGATCCATCAATAGAATTGCCATAAATCATAATTGAGATCACAAACTTTTTCAGAGTGGTAGTCAATTTTCAAGAAAATCACCAAATAAGTAAAAAACTTACACGAAATCTCGATTTTGATTCCACTTTCTCTGTTATCCCAAACTTGGCCGATCGATAGTTTGCTACAAGTTTCGAGAAGTTGCTGCACAGCTGGCGCGAGCGTTTCCTCAGGATTGCCCAGTATTGGCTTCGGTCGGTATATTACCAGCCCGAATAATGTTACAACTTGTGAACTTCGGTTATCGTGATTTTTCAAAACTAGCGGTAATCAATATTTGTTATTTTTTTTTTTGAAGTGATATATAGTTATGCCAGTGATGTACCTGTTGCATGCCCCCTACATCTACAGATTGGAGCATCGTTAACTTCGATGTGAGCAGACACACCGTGAAATTTGCGAACTTTATCTTATCGACGCATGACTTAATCTGCGAAACAAAAGTTCGACTGTAATGTACTTTTATTTTTCTGTTTTTTTTTTTTTCTATAATTGGATTAAAGTGGTAGAAAATGCATGGACATGAAATAGTTTTTTTTATCATTTTTATTACTTTTGCTAATAGATTTTCAATTATTTTTTTCTCGTATTTCTCGACATTTTCTGACGTTTTTGAACTTGTATGTTTCCGTTGATTTTTACCGGGTTTGCTCAATTTATTGAATTTCATGTTTATTTTTGTTTTTAATTTTGATTATACTATATATTTATATTTATTTTTCTCATTAAAGTCTACGTCTATTTATCCAGGTTGGTTATGATTTTTCTTTTTTCCCTAATTTTCATTTATTGTCGATGTTCATCCCGTTTTTAAATATTAATTTTTTGTTTTCGGTTGGTTTCCCTCTTTTTTTATTTATAATTTTTTCATTTTTTTAAGATTTGTATTTTCTGATGGTTATTTAAATTTTTGAACTTTGTACAGTACAATTTGTCTCCTTTAAGTTTTTTTTCAACATTGTAGTTTCTTTTCGCACGTTGCTTTATAATGGTCATTTTTTTCTGTAACGTTTTGATAGTTTCTTTATTTTTTTTTATCGTTTTTCAAATTTATATTGATCTTATTTCAATTTTTCTCACATGTTTAACAAATTTCTTAGTATTGGTAAGTTTTATTCTATTTAACTAAAATTTGATTTTTCTTTGTAATAAATTGTCAATATTTTTCATGTTTTTTTGAATATTTTGAATTTTTATGACAGTGCCGTACTCCAGTTACCATTGATTTTAATAAAGAAAATTATGTCACCCGATGATGTTGATGACATGATCGACATTTGAATCCAGTATGTTATAAGTGGAAATCATAAAAAAGCTGACTTCTCCATCTTTTTGCAGAATATCAAGGCAAATGCAACAAAAGTTCTTGAATTAATTATTTTCAGTTTATGCTTTGTAAAATTATCAAAATTTCTGAAAGAAAAAAATAATCATTACGACAATACCTACAATAGACTCCTGGAAATGATCAGCAACCCTTCGTCGATCCCAGATGAAAAATTCCTCCCTTCGGCGTGGAAATTGCCCATTGTACCGCAGGACAATAATGGCGCAGCTGATAATCGTTAAGAGAGGACAAGGAAAAATTTAATAATCGGTCGTAGCTTCCGGTGGGAGGATGAAGTTTCAAAGTATTCCAAGTCTGCGGGAGCCTTGGCAGATCCTACAAGGCTGCAATAATCAGATTCTTAGAACGGTTTTGCGCTCTCTCATCCTATGACATTTCCCGGTGTAGGTATGCAGCACCGGATATGTCGCTGCTCCTTTGTCCTTCCCTAGAGCGATCTGGATATGACGTATACGACATTCTCTGACGAGGGTATATGGAGCAGCCAGCGGACTCCTTTAACCGAAATGCAAAATAATTTTCAATGTTTCCATCTTAATTTGTTTGAGTTGATTTCGTTTAGGGTGCGACGGTTTAAGGAGAAGTATCAGTATTGTGTCTGACATAATTATGAGAATGTTTAACAAAAAGCTACTTTTTTATCATCGTTACATTATATTTTTTAATAAAGGCATTATTATGTAAATTGCATAAATATTGTCGAATGACAAAAGGCAAGCACTTTGTACCGTTGAATAGACGGATGCATTAAGCCGTAGTCCATTATACCCACTTGACCATTTTGATCCGTTTATGTCGGATGTGCTCTCGTTGAAAACTTTCCTATACATTATGTCGTAAATTTTTTTACTCCATTCCCGCGTCCCGATTCTACCTCAAACCTGGATACCCGTTCGGCCATGTTTTACAATGTTGTTGCCCCAAATGTGATCTCAACCGAACGCAGGCGACATGTCGTTTATCGGTGCCTTTGTGCACTAAGCTTCCGTAACAATAAGGGATGGAGGATTGCCTCGTACACTGAACTTTACAATGATTTGTATTCGCATTCGCTATGCCATTGTTTTAAAAGTAGGCCTACGTCTAGTTCGTTTAAACATCGAAATTTTAAAATTAAATTTAAATTTCGTTTTAGGACAATTACGATCAATCTTGAATATATATTTTGTCAAACGTGTATACGTTATTATTTTAATAATTTTATTTCTAATTTTTGAAATAAATTTAAGAGAAGTATTGTCAAGGTTATTATTCACAACTTTCTCTGATCGTTTAGAAGCACATAATAGGTGGACGTTAAATAAAAATGAATTAAAAATGTCATAATTACGTAATTGCGGTGATTCCTTATTCGCCATTCTACAAATAAAAGATGAAAAATTCATCCGTTTGCACGTCTGTGTGTGTGTGCGTGTGTGCTCGACTGCGTACGTGTGTGAGGGTTTTTTTTTTTAAACAAGATAACCCCAATAAAATAATTCCAAATATAAACAAAAATGATAATAATTAATATTAAATAAAAATTGCATTAATTGTCATTTATTGATTTTTCCTCCTTTATGAAAAACATCGAGTCAACGCAGCTATACCGATGATTCATCATGATTATTATCGCGTTACCGAGAGTATTTATTTATAACTCATTATGTGTATATTTAATTAAAATACATTATTATAATAAAACAATGTTATGTATACAACGTATCACCGCAATTTTCACGTATCGATGCATATCTTTGTAGACAAACATTGCTGATATAATTGATTTAAAAAAAAAGAAAAATTTTTAAATTCATTAAAATGAAGATATTTTTAAATTATGATTATATACGAATATATTTGATTCAAAGTGCCATAAATAATTGTACACCAGTGTTGCATTTCTCAATCGATAATCAGAATTTTTTAGTTCTATTTGTCATATATTTGTAATATTAAATATCGAAATCACTGTTTTCGGTTGAATTCGCTACATTAATCTACTAAAAAACTAAGCTTGGACCACTAAACAACTTCAAACGCAATTTGATATTGAAATAAAGCCGCACCTGGTTCTTGATTTCTGTTTCGGTATTTTGAACATATCAGAGTTAATATTAACCCGTAACTATTTGTATTTGTACATTGCACATATATAATATTTAAGTTGAATTTCATATATAGTATGGCTACGAATGAAGGCGATAAAAATCTAATTTTTAAACAATTGAACTATACATACATCCTCTTACGTTAAAATGTTAAACACTAATATTATTTTTTTGTTATATTCATAAATTATTGTATTTTCTCATATACATTTTTTATGTCTGAATTGCCCCACAAAATCCTTTTTATAAGAGGTTTTTATTTCTTATGAACATATGCTCCATTTTGATTTATTTATTTACAATATGAAATAGTAAATAACAAAAAAGAAAATAAATGGAAATTTGCATCTTTTTTTAATTAATACAACAAATTTAGAATAGGCTATATTATTCAGTAGTTAAGCTCATGTCGCGTCAGCCCAGCAATTTCATGAGTGATGTTTGTAATATAACAAAAAACGAATATCTTCAAACATTCTCAGAAAGCAAAAAGAGCTCTTGAAGCTCTTAAAAATGATGTGTCTTCTTATATACTGCTCAGAAAGTGATATGTAAGTGATCTTTAAGAAGATATACTTATGCGTCGATTTTCAGAGCTCTAGAAAACTTCGAGGGAAAAAATGTCTCAGATATAATCATATATATGATTTTTTATTGACTTTTTTGAGAAGTCTCTTTGCCGAAATTAACAAATTAGACCTCTTCAAGAGCTCTTTTTACCGAAGATCACAAACAAGACCGTTTTTGGGAGGCCTTTAAAAGTTACGTTCTGTCTGGGATAGTTTATCTTGAAAACAATATAAAAAATGAATTTTTTTAAAGTGAAATCTACAAAAATAAAAAAAAAGTTAGAAAATACAAAAACGTATTTAATATAATCGTAACATCAACAAGATTGCTTGAATAAAATCGAATTTCATTTATTTATGGATTGATTGATTAATTGATATAAGACTAATTAATGTAGTGATATAATAGTAATCTTTTATAATAATCGTGTAATAAAAGTCTAAATACTCATTTCTTTTAATGAATGCGTTGATTAAAAGTTATTCGAAATAATTACATTACAAAACAATCCTATACTTTCGCAGCTTTTCTTACACAGTATATACATATACTACCGAAGTAAATGTAGTTTCCGATGTTTTATGCTCGTCAAAGTGTGTGCAAACATTTAGTAATTCACATTTTGTCTGACGTTGTGAAATCCTATTAAAAGATTTAATCACAAATAAAACGTACGGCTTTATTCAGAGCTTTTCTCATTTAAGAGTCAATACGGTTTACCATAATGATTGCACGTACATGTCCCGAATGAGGTATGCATTACTGGAGCGCTTCTTTGAGCGTGTACGTGCAATCCATTCGACTGATTGGAATGAAATGGGACTAAATAATAGAAGGTAGAAAGTGATTAATGGCCAGTTTCAAATATATTTCCTCTGTCCTTGAATTCTTTACGGAAGCACCGGATTCAAAAGCATTGAATTATTATTATTAATAAAAAAAAAAATTAATATTAAAAAAGTCTTTAGTGAGTTTATCAATTTTTTAAATACCGTCTGATTATACATTCAATCTTACTTAAACAAAAATTGGAGAGATATCAACAACAATTTTTTTATTATTTTTTTTACAAATTTTGCGTCACGAGGGACTTAATAAATATAACGATAATAAATCATACCGTTATATTAATTGTTAAATACGTGTCTTTTTCTTCTTTAAAAACAATTGATTGACATGAAATGCATCTTTTACTTTTAATTATATTTCGCGGTGAGGAGCTTACATGAACATCAAAATATGTGATAAACTTACACAAATTAGATGCAGGATATCTCTAGTATCATTACAGTGCGGATATTTCAAATATCAATTGGAAACGGCAAAAAACGAAAGGTGGAGTGGGCTTGACAATGACTTTGATTTATGGCTGGATCATTGGAGCAAATCGAGTTGTCTTACGAGTTGTCTAGTAAATCGTCGAGATGTCGAAGGGTTAAGAATTGATGTCTTGCTTGTTGAGGCGAATTGACCAAAAATAAATCAAAGTTAAAAAGAAGATAGTTTGAATTATATTTTAACAATGACGTTGGTATAAAATTGTATTATTTTTATTTTTTTTTTATTTGAGCCATTTCAATCTCTAAGTGAGATTCTGCGTTTCCTAAACTCATTGGATCGTATTTAAATGTTTTTCTATTCAAATACTTCAATCGACGCCCACATTCCATTCAGTTCGCGTCTTTACATTCATAAATCACATATAAATCCATAAAAATTGTCTATACATATAAATATATATATATATATATATATATATATATATATGGAATACCGTCAGTTCCAGGTCCAAAAATTGCACATTACCGATAGTTCCAGGACAAGTGCATACT
>JAPYZR010003724.1:0-23317 GCA_030522945.1 Trichopria nigra
AGCACTACAGTGTGCATTACAAAAAAGGTATTTATTTTGAGAATTAAAGTGGTCAGGTTTACAAAAAAAAGTTATGTGTGAAGTGTAAGGGTAAGACAGTATGATTTAATTTTAGTAAGTAAGATTTAAAATTAAAGTAAGAACTGAACCATGGGTCCGCTGGACCCATAGGGGGATGGAAGGATTAATTATTTCTTAACATATACGTCATGTGTGTTGCATATATATCGTATTTTATACATAATTAAATAAAAAATAAATATTACATACAGTAATCTTGCGACTTAAGAAAAAAAACGTGAGGGGGCACCCGGGTTTGAACCGGGGACCTCTCGATCTGCAGTCGAATGCTCTACCACTGAGCTATACCCCCGATATGAAAGTTTTGTGTTATTTTTTCAATGACGTGGTTAAACAACGATAAGAGCCCGAGCTAAACATGCCGTGCATGTGCTATTATTTTAAAGTCAATACGAACGCATCTCGAAGGCTGACTTTTATGAATGAGTCACTTTACTCTCAGTTGAGAGAATTATTTTCGACACCAATTTGTAATTCGTGTAATTCAATTTACAATTAGAGTTACACTCTTGGAATGGGACAAATTATTTATACATTCTCAAGTTTCTTGACCTTTTTTTTTAATTAAATATATTTTTTGACAAACGGATTTATCCATTAATTTCTTACGCGTATATTTCAATCCAATAATCTTGATTTAAGACAATTCAAAGTAAGAAGAACTTATAATAATTTTAAAAAGAAATTGTTAATGAGAATTTCAGATTATTTTCAATTATTATTGTTGATATTTTTATTGTTATTATTGTTATGATTATTATTATTATTATTATTAAACAAAATTGTGAAAAGTATTTTAAAAAATCGACTAATGACGCTTCAAAAAATTATAGGACAAGAATATCGTAAATTTATGGACTTTTCTTTATATAAGAAAAAAAAATGTTTATGATCAATGCATTTTGAATACAGAAATATTGAAAGTGATATTTTAGCATTGAAAGAATGAAAATACAAATCTTCAAAATTCGAAAATATAAAGTGCTAAAATTATAGACGTTGTTTTTAATACATTTTTCAATCTTTTCGTTACAACTGATTGAAATAATATTAACATTCCAATCCTAAGAGTCGTGAATTTCATTGACATAATATCGCTCAAACGAAGATGTATTATCATTATCGGAAGAGTATAGATAAACATATCGGCTTGATAGAGTCCTACTTTGTAATAGCACTGTGATGTTCCATTGCACGTTGGACAGTCTCGATTTAAGTTTTTCAGTGCACGTATAAACGTCTAAAAATATAATTACTGTACCATAAAATGACCCATCGAATTTCACTAATTAAAATGATTTTTCGCTTGAACTTACGAATGTAGACTTCAAATTGATTGAATTCACTCTGTTGTTGTTTTTTTTTTATGCATTTTTTCAATATAAGTGTTCTTTTTGGAAATTGAAACTATAAAAGCTAAAATTGTAAGAGTTCATATATTTTATATTTGACTTTTATTTCTTTACAGAACGATAACTTATTTTCAAGGGAATAATTCGTCGTTTATGAAAGGAATAACAATATACACATTACTTTTATCTATACAGATTTTTACTCTGGATAAGCATGATACAATTTTCAATGAAATAGAAATGTAATTTGAGAGAAATTATACATATGTGTACAAAACAATTTCTGAAAGATAAAAATATCAAAATGTCAATAAGATTTCCAAAATAAAAATGTCAAGGATACATACGTTGATAAGAAATTTGAGAATATTGAAAGGTGGCAAAACTTTAACAAATACAATTTCCGGAAATTATACTGATGATGATGAAATTTTATTGTATAATAATAAAATATGATAATCAAAAAGTATACGATAGTAAATCGAGTAAATATTATATAAAAAAGAATAATTACAATATATTTTATATATATATTTTTTTACTCGAACAAAATACCACACGGAAAAATCTCGAAAAATTGAAAAATAATATTCAGAGGAAATTATTTCTACTAATAACTAATTCAAATGTTGAATAAGTTATTATATCTTAATATCACTGTTTCCACTGATTCACACTTTTAATCACGTGTTAAAAATATGTTTGTTCGCAAGTATTTTTAGTTTACTGTGTTATTTATAGTGGTAAATTTGACGATTGTTATGTATCACACGATACAAGGAAGATTTCGGTGAATTATGAAAATCGTTCGAGCGATAAAAGATATCGTTTTGAACATTATCTGCAATTTGGCGACTTCTTGTACAAACAACGTTTGTTAGACAAAATATCCTACTGTTTGCGAGAATATTATTGTCGACGTATATGTATTTGTGCATTTTTGTACATGAAGGAATCCTTGATTTATCTGTATAATATGTATAATATGAATTTAAACATATGAGATGAGAATAAAAAGTATATTGAAAATTTGGAGTATAGAAAATATGAATGTCTCCGCAAGTATGACCTGAGTGAAGTGACCTAATTTTGAACTGCCACTAATAATGCCATGTTTCCTAATGACACTTTTTCTTTTGTCATAGATTATTATTTAAACATTTATTAATTATCATTTAAACGTCCTGATTCTAATAATTTAATGATAATTTAAAAAATAAACCATTGTTGTTTACCTTTATTAAATTTCCTAGAATTTTGTATATTTTCGATGATTTTCGATGATTTTTCTTCATTTTCATAAATTTTTTTTTTTTTTTTTTGTTAATTTCAAATTGGTAACTTTATCAATTTCAGAAACACGAATAATTTGGCTTATACGAATTCATGATCAGGTCTCCATCAACAATGGCATAACGTCTAGACATGGAATTCATTTTAAAAAATGAGACGATTTATATTTAATCATGTTTCTTGAATTTTCAAAATGATTAAAATTTTACTCCAAAGTAGATGAGATAATCTACTTCAATTAAGATAATCTACTGAAAGTATATTAAATAAGGATAAAAAAATGAAAGAATCAAAGTCTAGAATATTTCGAAAAATTATTTGTGTATATTTTGAAAATTAAAAATTAAAAATTTTATATTTGAATAAAATCAGAAGAAGATAAATTAATTAAAAATGTAAAAAGATCATAAAATGACCATAAAAAACTTAATAAAAAAAAAAACTTAATAAAACTATAAAACTTAATAAAAATAAAACTTAATAAAAAAGAAGTTAATATTGGAAAAAAAAATTTTAAATACTAATCCATAAAAGGAAAATATTTAGTTGAAATTAAAAAACAACAATAATACCTCAAAAATTGAAAAATTACAATTTTTTTTCAAAATTAAGTTAATCTTAACAGTATAAATTAATAAACAATGAAAATTTGTCAGAATAGAATTAAGTACACAAACAACGTAATAAAATATTTAAAAAATAACCTTGTAGGTACTCAAGAATGTAATTCAATTTTATATGAAAATTACAAATTAAAATTCATTAGACAGTGTACAATTAGAAGTATAGGTTATCTATAAAATTATTGTACGGTGCAAAGTGTCGAGCATAATCATCATATCGTTAAAGCGTAGGTGGATAAGGTCAGCGTGAAGAACGGTCTAATTGAGAAGACTCACAGCTTGGGGGTATAGCTCAGTGGTAGAGCATTCGACTGCAGATCGAGAGGTCCCCGGTTCAAACCCGGGTGCCCCCTCATGTATATTTTTTTTTTTATTTTTCAACGATATTTTCATCGTTTTGTTTCAACTGCGATTAATTATCATTTTAGATATATTAAAAGCAATTATTTTGCTTTAATCGGTAAAGTAAATGTACTGAAATCATTATTTTGGATATAGTTGAACTTCTATTTTTGAAAATATTATTCACTATATATTAGCAATTTATACAGAAAAGTGTAAAAATTAGGAAGGATATATAATATATATATATATATATATATATTTATGCTTATCTTGATTTATAATTTTCTTACCGACTTTTCAAACACTGCAATTTGTATCATATTTCAATGTTCAATTCATTTTTAACGATCTTTAAGTTTTTTGCCAATTTGGTACAGATTAGTTATCGTAAATGATTCTCATTTATCGTTTGTTCTTGATTGTTCTTAATTTACATGCATATTATTCGAATTTTACAATTTTGTCGTGTCAATTTCGACCTTTTATTTTTTAAATCTTTTACTCACGAATCGAAGTTTATTATAAGCATTTCCTAAACTTTCCTATATTTTCCTATACCTTCTGACACTTTCCTATGGTTTACTACACTTTTCTATACTCTCCTATAATTTCCTATACTTTCTTACACTTTCTTATACTTTCTAATACTTCTCAGTATCTTCCAATACTTTTCTGTACTTCCATATACTTTCCTATACTTTCTTATACTTTTCTATACTTGGCTTAACTTATTCTAATGTAACTTAAATAATTTATCATTTATATTTTGTAAACCTGCAGATAATTGCTAATATTTAAACAAATAAATTATTTCACAAACAATCAAGAAAATAAATTGTAATTAATAAAAATGCTCTAATCGCTTCAGCACCTTCAAAAGCATCTTTCGCTACGGTGAATTTCACGATTCCAAAACTTTCATGGCTTTGATTGTTTTCATCGTTCTAAAAATTTAACTACTCATATCAATCATTTCATCAGCTTTAATCATTGCACAGTCTCTTATCTTTTTGATTTGAAGACGAAGAAAAAAAAAATAAAAAATTCTCAGCAGGTGCGAACAACTTTGCCGGGTACGAAGTACCCGTAGGTATAATTATTCAAGGTATCTATTGAAATTACTATATGCTGGGTAGGAGAGCATCTGAAACGGCGTACAGTCGCTGAAAATTACCGACCCCTTCAAATTTGTCCATCATCTGATTAATATATATTACAGAATTTATATAATATACAGTTTATAATATAACGTCGTTTTGCGGCCCGCGTAGTAGTTTCGGTGTACGTTATACGTGCCGCGAAATAGTCCCTTAATGGTACCTGTTCGTAAACTGTTTTTGGTACCCTAGTAGAAATTTTGACCAGGCCTGGTCAGGGCCCGCTTTCAATAATGGCGAAGCAGAATATTAAACTCTGCGTATTGAAAGCGGGACCTGGCCAGGCCTGGACCAAATTTCGACTGAAATACGATATATCGGGGGTATAGCTCAGTGGTAGAGCATTCGACTGCAGATCGAGAGGTCCCCGGTTCAAACCCGGGTGCCCCCTCACGTTTTTTTTAAAGTCAAGCTTACTGTAGGTAATATTTATTTTTTATTTAATTATGTATAGAATACGATGTATATGTAACACATGACGTATATGTTAAGAAATAATTAAATTAAAAAATATTTCGAAAATTAACTATAATAATTTCGAACAAAGGATTTGCAACCATTTTGAAGCGATAAATGAGAATCAGAATTTCTAAAAATTATTCATAGTTTTTATAATGATCATTAGAGTAGAATAGGAATACTTATTATAGTAGTAGTACAATTATCTTTAGCCGAAACGTTTTCTAACCTTTCCATAATCATATATATATATGACATAACATGACACGATACGAAAATAAATTTGACAACGGCCTTGACCCATTGGCCAGTCAGAATATTAAACTCTGCGTATTGAAAGCGGGCCCTGGCCAGGCCTGGAAAAATTTTCTACCAAAATATGATATATTGGGGGTATAGCTCAGTGGTAGAGCATTCGACTGCAGATCGAGAGGTCCCCGGTTCAAACCCGGGTGCCCCCTCATGTTTATTTTTTAATTTTTTTGAACGATATTTTGCATTACTTTATTTCAACTGCAATTAATTATTATTTTAGATTAAAAACAAAATAATTATTTCGATTAATCAAATATATATATAGTATATATATAGTATAGTATTCATAAGTTAGTGATCATAAATGGTTCTCATTTATCGTTTCCTTTTGATTGTTTTCCATTTATATTTTTGGTTAATCTTTACATTTATCTCTTGTTTGCATTTTATTCGAATTCTATAAATTTCTGTTATGTCGATTGTTTCAACATTTCGATCTTTTTATTTTTTTCGAAGATTATTAATTCTAAGTATCGTGAACAAAATGAAATATTGTGTATGTATGGTATGCTTTCCTATACTTCCTTATATTATTCTCTAGTTTTAGACTTTCCTATGCTTCCTTATTCTTCCCTATACTTTCCTTTTCTTTCGTATATTTTCTTATACTTTTCTATACTCTCTTAAACTTTTCTATATTGGTCTATACTTTCTTATAATTTTATATTCTTTCTTATACTCTCCCTTATTACTTTCACATAGATTTCTATGCTTCTCTATAGTTCCTTAGACATCACTATACTTTCCTATAATTTCTTATACGTTTCTGTACTTTCCTATACTCTCTTATGTTTCCCTATACTTTCCTGTACTTTCCAATTCTTTCCTATACTTTCTTATACATCCTTATACTTTTATATACTTGGCCTACATTTTTCGAAGGTACGTTAAGTAATTTACAATTGGATATATCAATTAGCATTTATATTGTGTTACACACAATTTCAAATATTTACTATCTAACATGCAATCGATAATGGATTCGAATTAATAAAAATATACAAATCGCTTCAAAAGCTCCATTCGCTACGGTGAATTTCACGATTCCAAAACTTTCATGGCTTTGATTGTTTTAATCGTTCTAATAAATGTAGTCAGTCACATCAATATTTTCATCAGCTTTAACCATTGCACTGTCTTAATTCCAATTACGTCATTAGCTTCAATTATTGTATTTCTATTCACTTATTTTATTTTTATTCCATTATTTATTTTTATTTACTTTATGTAAATATTGAAATACCTTTATAAAAACATTTATAACAAAAAAAAAAAAGAAATACCTGAAATGATTCGACAGCTTCAATAATTACACTAGATGAGATTGCTTCACTCATTTCACAGCTACATGTAGCATTTTCAAACTATCATAGCTTCAAAATAATTTAAAAGAAAATTTCAAACTTCACTGAATCACGAGAACTGGATAAGATATACTTCGATTTTTATTAAAACGATGAAAACTCTCGAAGCTAATATATTTAGGAAACGTCATTTCACTATCTGCATTTGTACCAATAGCTTCAATCATTTCATAAACTGTCAAGGCTTCATTAGTTTCAATCTTTGCAGAAACTACAATTACTAAAATAACTTTCCTATCAAAGGTTTTGTTTTTAATAATAGCTTTTATATATTTTCACATTCTTGCTTCTTATTACCGCACCAGAAGCTTCAACAGCTTGTAAAATTTATTAGCTTCAGCTTTTTTAATATAGTTTTAAAACTATTTTAAACATGTTATTCAATTCTACTTAATATTGATGCTTTTCCAGGCTTCACTACGCCTTAATAACATACTTTTGTCAATTATTGAAATTAAGTGAAATGATAATTGACATCAAAATACCTGAAATTATTCAATAATTGCACAATCAAGCTTCACTCATTTCGCAGCTTCAAAATTTATCAGCCACTGAAATTTGTTTCAGTGACATTTTTTTCCACTTTTTGTCACTAGTAAATGTCAAACGCAAAAAAAAATACGTCGAAATCCAACAATAGTGATGAAAAATCGACCATAAGTTATAAAATCCAACAAAAAAATAATAACGGGCGGCTGGAAGAAACAGCAAATATATAAATTTATAAATTCAAATATGCCAAAGCGCAAGACCAACACATTACCGTTAACGTTAGCCGATGATAAATTGGACAGAGTGCGTCACCATTTTATTTACACCGCAGACGCTTCAATGGATATAAGCTCTCTATCCTAACATTTATCACTTTCTGTCGGGTCGATGGTCAAAAATCAATGGGCCTGGCAGGAAAATCCCCGTAAATGACCGGGGAAAATGCTTATATATGTATACCGCAAGTGGAGTACACCGGTGCATCAAACGTCGCCTATAGGGCGCCGATACTAAACGTTTAAGCCGCAAACCTCCGTCGCTAAATATTCGGTAAATCCGTAAAATGTCCGCATTGTCGCCCTCCTACTTCTCCACTTGCCGTATATACGTATAGCCGTAAAGCCGATCGCGCCAATTGGCTGCCTGCCAAATGAAATGTATATCCGACATAAGTCCTTTCATTGCCTCTCCTATATACGGACCCGTTTTTCCATCATCAGGGGTGGAAGGACAAAAAGCCGCCCGGATATTGCGACTTTTAAATACGAGTTTCGAGGCCTATTTCTACTTTTTCTTTCTTCTTTCATTCGATGCGATAAACGATGGACCGAAAATTTCAATTATTTTAGTAAAAAAAAAAAGAATTAATTTCTCATTGGCTGCGACGTTTTATACGATTTCTTACTATTAACGTATGATATTTTTATCGACAATTGCAAAGATATCAAAGAACCTGTTTTTGTATAGAGTAATGCAATACCAGCAGTCGGTAAAAAAGTTACAATTCCCGACCTAACCTCGAAACGAGAAAAGCGTAAATTCAAAATGATTTAACCGTTCATTCAAAATTTGTGTCCGGCATTTTTAACTTTTTAACTTTGGACCCCTTAAAGTAACATTTTTACCGACTGCTGGTATCGCTGCCAATTCAATTTATAATTACCAGCAGTCGGTAAGAAAAAGTTACTTAACGACGAGAAACGTTAACGATTAATTTACTTTTATAATTATTTCTACACATTTAAATTCATTCTATCTTTAACGAGCTTTCCGTGTCACGAACACTTATAGTAGTTGAAAAATCTGCTTTTTGGGGTGAATACGTGCAGTAGCTTAGGACTCGAAAAGGTAAGGGGGAGAAGCGACTTTCGAGCATGTAAATATCGATTGTCAATGAAAGCGAGCCATTCGGACGAAAGTCCGACGCCAGATGGGATCCTTTATAGAGCCGCTATAATCATTGGCGATGATCAGGGTGAGGTCGGTGGTGCTCGTTTCAATTCATGAGCCCGGGATCGATGACCGGTCGAACGAGGAAAATGCACTGGATTATTAGTCGTGGCTGTGTTGTACGAAACTTCCTAATCTCGTCGAAAGTGATAGATTCGGGATATTGCCCATTGTTACGTAGGGGGATATCGGGGATTTTTGGAGAAAAGTGATTTTTTGGTCGTAAGGCGATTAGTAAATGGATCTTGCATCAAAATTTGTCAAACTTATTACGTGGTCATTTCTCGTTATTAATGGTTTACAAATGTGCTGTTTGACTTGTGCATTATACTTGAAATGCATTGGAAGAAAAATGTGATTCGACTTTTGTAAAATTTTATACGGTTTTCATGAGTAAAAGCGCTTGAAAACCCCCTGGTAGAAATTGAGCCTAATTATTTGAAAGACTTTGGCTAATTTATACAGTGTTTAGTTTGTAGACGATATAACTGGACAGTTTCCTATTGGAAATGTAACAATTGCCTTGATATGACTTAGATACCTTTTTTAGATAAATCTTGTACAATTTGCACCCAGTTTCTGTTCAACATTTTTAGGCACATCTGGGACGACTTACCTAAGCATTTTCAGTTAAATTTCTGCCTATATTCTGCCCAATATTATCGTAATATTTTTTCTATGCATTTATTGGGAATAATATTACCGCAGTTATAATGATGTTCAATGACTCTCAATACGTTGTGACACATACCAACACTTTGTTCATAAGTTTCATCATATTCTTTGCTCGTATTATCACTATATATACATTGTTATTGTCATTAAACCTTTCGCAAATATCATTTTTATCAGAATGGACATGTGGGGTTTCTTCGTCATCTTCTTCTTCAAACATGACAGGATTGCTGGCCTCAACCTTAAAAAAATAAGGAAACGGTTTTAAGAGGACATGTATTTGTTTTATATGCATATTTTGAATAATTTGACTGAACGCAGTTATTAAGTAAGATATTTAAGCAAAATCGTGGCCACTTTAAATTCAATTTTAAGATCTAGTATTTGGATAGTTTTGTAACAAAAAATTGGTATATTTATTTTTGACCTATAGTTTTGGACAGCCACTAGCTTGTATCTAGTAAAATTGGACAGAATTTCTACCGGAGATTGCAATTGAACTTGATCAATTTTTTAATTTCAATCTTATTCAATTTCAAAATTTGAATTGAATTGAATTCAATCAATTCTTTAAATACCTTTAAATCGCACTAAAAAAGGGATCAAAATAGAGAAAGGAATTGAATTTTCATTTTTTTTTCAATTCTTCATCACTTACAGAATATTTTTTGATTCTACAATAAATTTTTGTAAATATTGTCTTATTTACCAAAATGGTGGCAGATACGACAAAAAATTGTTCAAAATCGCGCTAAATCATTAGAATCGGATACAAAACGTACGGATGATAGAAGTTATAAAAATCAATGAATATTTAATATTTCGCGCCCGCCATTTTGAATTTTGAAAATCTGATAACATTTTCGTAATTAGCGACCTAAAAAACAAACGGATCATGAAATTCGTAGAAATCGATGAATATTTAATATTCCGAAAAAAAATTTGCATCAAAAAATCTTGTTTTTTGCATATTTTTGCAAAAAAACATTGAATATTAAATTTTTCAAGAAATTTTCTCATCACCAATATAAAGAGCAACCTTAAAATGGTACATTCATGTACTCTAGACTTTTCTTCGTTTTTTTTTTTCATATGAGAAATATAATCGCTAAAATCGAGGAAATATATATTTGAAATGTTTAAACCCATAATTAATATACAAGGTGACAGAATTATATATATAAGAATTATATAATCGTAGTATTTTTCATTAGCGAATCAAAGTGCTCGAAATTCACGTAGCGCTAATCGATTTATCACTATTGTGACAAATCTACATCGATTAAGATTTGAATTTTTAATCACCATTATACGTTGAATACTAAATACATACGTTTTTAGACACCCTGTATATTTTAATCATTTCAATAATAAAAATGATATCAAGAGTATAATTTTTCTTACTTTGTTTGGAATTTACTAGAATAATACACTATTATTCCAGTAAAATTACTGCGTAAAAATTACTTTAATAATTAGTTCGAAACTGATAAATTTTCTAAATATGGATAAGTCAATATTTAAATAAAAAAAAAAAATGCAATACAATAACATGACACGAGAATTCTAATCGATATATTCACATTTATTATATAATGTTAAAAAAAAATGTTGAAAACTATTTTTAACAAAATTTTGTAAAAAAAGGTGAGGGAGCACCCGGGTTTGAACCGGGGACCTCTCGATCTGCAGTCGAATGCTCTACCACTGAGCTATACTCCCATGATGTTAATAGACAGAAAAATATTGAAAATGATAAGAAAACAATTCTACCTGACAATGTGGAGATAAGAGATATTTGCAAGTATATCCGAACCGCTTACAAAGCGTTCTTGAAATTTATTACGTTTTCCTTGTTCGTTCAACTTTTATTTCTTTGCGGTATGAGCGAGCGGTTATTTTTCAATTTCATATCTCTTTTCATTCGTTAAAATTCTTCATTCCCATTAGTTTTCTTACGATTATATCATTTAATTCTTAATATAACTTTAAAAAGTCCAATATCAAAATTTCATCCGGTTGTTAGTTTGAACAGAAAATTCTTCAAAGTTGGCCCTCGTGGTCCATTTAAATGCATTGCGACGAGAGGTCATCATCTACCATTTGTTATGCCATTGATTTGGCCCCTCTTACAAGTGTATTTCCATAGTCTTCAAGGGCCAACTAAACATAATTCCCTATAATGAAACTATTTTGCACTTGTCTTGTCAATAATTAACGTTAACACAACTTTCAAAAACATTTTAAAATGACATTTTTAATTTTAACTCAGAAACAAAGGAATCGAGAGAATTAGAATTTCCTATAAGAAATTATGAAAGGAAGTTTGGAACA
Organism: Trichopria nigra; assembly: GCA_030522945.1. Taxonomy (NCBI): domain Eukaryota; kingdom Metazoa; phylum Arthropoda; class Insecta; order Hymenoptera; family Diapriidae; genus Trichopria; species Trichopria nigra. The sequence continues at coordinate 11,940 of JAPYZR010003724.1, forward strand.
TCAGACGAGAAATCTCGGCGCCTTATCAAATTATTCGTTTGAGAAACTACTAACTACCGATTACGCAGGGCCAAGAAGGAAAAACAAACAAGGGGATAAATTCACTTTCAAGACTTTCCTAAACGCTCCAGAATCCATTTAATTTTCCGATGCTTTTCTTCTGTTCTGCATTTCTGCATTATTTTAGACGATTTCTTCAGATCGTATAAATCGACGTTTATCATAAGAAATATTTCGGTACATACAAGAAACAACGTACATGATTTTTGTTCATTCATCAATTCTTGTCTTATTTTTTCAGCTTTAATGAAGGCCATATCTTATTTTTAAATAAATTTTTCTACATAGATTTTCTTGAAATTTGGCATAAGGAGTCTTTTTTTTTTGAAATACAAAATGGCCTTGCCAAACATCATCAAAAACCTGTCTTTAATTGAAAGAAGGAAAAAAAAAGCAACGTGTATTCATTAATCAATTTATAAACAGCGGTCCAAGGATAACGACGGGGATCTTTGACGTTTTACCCTTTCCTGGAATTAGATCATCGGGTAACAAGAGTCGACCAATAATAACACGATCGAAATAACTTTGTTCGTCATACGTTTGGACACTCATGAATATATGTGCGAGGCGTTTTATCGGTGAAATCACCCCACACGCCGACTGCTCGTATAATTTAATTGACACCCTAATAGCGAGCCTGCACGGTCGTTACAGTTCTTTCGACCAGGTCTACGGGGACTCAAGAGAGAGAGAGAGAGAGCATTAACAGGAAAAAAAGAAAAGACAAGGAGAAAGGGGACAGCAAACGAGAGAGAGAGAGATAGGAGGACAAAAATATAAGGGTGGTTAGCCGTCGGGAGATGCATGGGGTGAAGACAATTGAATTTCATGGGGGTTTGCACGCTTATCCAGCTAATTGGTTTGTTCATGTCTCTCGAAGCATATCCGTTTTCCTGGCTGGGGGTATAAATATATACAGGCACTCCTTTTTTCTGGCGATTTCCCGTCTATGTATATATATATACCTCCTTCTGATATGTTTACATTTGCTCGAGTGCGGATCATGATCGGTCGAACGAAAGGATATCATCCTGATGCTCTGGTATTTGCATTCAATTAGCAGCCAGATTCCGACAGGTTGCGAATTTTTTATACGCATTTTTTAGAATGCGCTTGGCTGAACATTGCTCGGCTATTTATTTAATTGCTTCGGCTCAATATAGGTTAGGATTGAAGTATTGAATTTGGCAGCTCCAAAAAAAAAAATGAACATTTGTTTTCTCATCAAATGTCGACAAACGGAAAAGTATTGAATCCGGAATCTGTCCACTTTCGGATTGAATACGTTTCAATTCTATGTAATATTTAGTAAGATAATAAATTCTACGATCGAGAAAGAAAAAAATTACTGTACTCGATCCAACTACCTTCGATGCCACAACTAAGCGTTTACACCACCGACAATTATATTTTATTTTATAAATAAAAATCGTATTCGCTTGAAATTTTGAATTAAATGTTTTCTTATATATAATTCTGTGGAATATTTTCGACTCCAATAGAGGACGAAGAATTGAATTCGGATTCATTCCTTCTTTGCATTAAATTCATTATTACTTCAGAAAAATTCGTTCGGAAACATTGGATCGAATTAAAACACTCGAAATGTAATATTGACCCGAATTTTCGTTCCTTTGTCAATTTTGGTGGCGTATTACAAATAAATTTCGTTGTTTTGTGTAATTCGACCGAACTTTGGATCGAACTAAAAAGCGTCGAAATTTTAGGCAAAGTATTGAAAAGAATTGGTACGGTTTTCGTGAAATTTTAATCAGATGTATTTGATCGAATTACAACGCATCCAAATTTAGACAAAGTATTGAAAAAAATTGTTATTGCTCACGTGAAACACTGCCAGACGTATTGAATCGAATTGCATTACGTCACAATGTTGATGTCGTATTGAAAAATATAATTCGTCCGGACGTATTGGATCGAATTGCATGGCGTCAAAATTTTTACCAAAGATTGACAAGAATTATTACTGCTTTCGCGAAATTTAATCAGACGTATATGATCGATTTGAAACGCGTCGAGATTTTAACAAAGTATTGAAAAGAATTGTTTTTATAAATTCGTTCGGCCGTATTGCGTCGAATTAATAATTATAGTTAAATGAATCAATTTCATTTTCGAATTGATTAGGATTAAATGGAAGGCTCTTCTATTCTCAAATGACGTATTGTATCGTGTATTAATGGAATTGAAACGAATTATATAGAATTACAAAAAATTGATTGCAATTCGTAAATGGACAGATTCTGGATTGAAATTTTTTTTTTTGCAATACTTTCTCGTTTGTTGGTAAACTTACCAACAAAAATAGGTATCCCCGATTATATAGAAAGAATAGGAACACCTTAAAAACCATATACATTGTTTCATTTATAAAAAGAATCAATATGAATATCGAAAGGATGGATATAAGGATGAGACTTGATAAAAACGAAACAAGGAACTTGAAATAATTAACGCAATAGAAAAGCGAAGATGGTGAAAGTAAAAAAGGGCGAAGGAAACAAGTAAAAATATACAAAGAAGATATGAACGAAATTAAAAAATTGTTTTTAGATGGAAAGAATTGGAAATCCAAAAACGAATATGAAATATCCAAAACTATTATATAACAATTAAAACAATCGAAAGTTTTAGTTTAATAATTGTTCGAATAACAGTTCGAACAATTGTTAAAAAAAAAAGTTTAAGGTTAATAACAGTTCGAAGACAATAATGTAAGTAAATAAAACGACAATGAAAATAGGACAATTATAAGATATGACATGGGTCGAAAAAAAGGGCGTACAATAACGATCAAAAAATAGAATTATATAATGAAATGGAGTCAAATTAGTAATAAAAACCAAGAGATGAAAAATGAAACAAGGAAAGAAAACCCAAACCAAGAAAAAAACTAAAATAAAAACGAAACGTACGAAATCGTCGTAGGAAAGAAAATGGGAGAGCATACAAGACAACAAGAAATGAATGAAACAATGCGAACCGAACAAAAACAATCGTAATTATATCGACAGACTGAAAATAGTCCAACAAACGATAAAAACAATGCGTGTAATAAACAATTTAAAAAAAGGTGACTAAAAGCAAGAAGATGTAGAGTCAAACAAGGAAACAAAAAGAAGTAATTAATGGAGTAAATCAAGTAATTGATAAACAAGGAAGACAACAATCGCATTACATTATTAAACTAGAGTAAAATTCATGAAATGAAAAACAATACAAATTCGTAAAACAATGGAACAAGGAAACAAAAAGAAATTGAGAAACAAGATATACAATATAATATCGACTTAATAAAAAGAAATCGAATCGAATGATCGTATAAACATTGATAACAAAATAGAAATTGTATGATAAATTGTACAAAAGAAAAAAAAATCCAATAAATGAATAAATGAATCTACCAATATTTGTCAATATCATAAGAAATATATTTACAATTTTGTACAAGTTTAAAACTTGTTCAAAAGCCCTCGACAAATCATGACGTTTATCAGTTTCTTACGACCACATTATCCACTAAATTCCGAGTGACTTTTAACTATATTCGAGTTGCTCGTTCATTAACCGCCTAATCGTTTGTTATGTAAAGAATAAAACCAGGTTAAAATGGAAAAGGTTAAATAAAGAATAAGGGTATACTTTGTTGCGTGTTGGGGTCGATATAAAACGTCGTATACGTATATATAGCGCAAAACGTAATGACCAAGCAGAGGGGATTTCTTCCCTTTTTGCATCCTTGATTCAGTAATCATTCTTCTCTCGATCTTCCAACTGGACGATCCGGCATTGTTTTACCCCTTTATACCGTAATAAACTGAATATTTAAATTTTACGAGTCGAGGTTTAAAAATGGCAAACTGCCTAATCATATTTTACAAAAAAAAAAGCTTTGAATTTTAAAGTCTTTTAATACAGTAGATTTTTTTTTAAATTTACTTCTTTATTGGCTTGAAAAAGGCTGAAGATACAAATTGTTTTTATTTCTACATTTTCCATTTTATCGATTTATGAATGACCTTTTTCGCATACTTAAAAAAATTTGTTCGATCGACTTTCGATTATTTTTAATTTATAGGCGTCCTTTAGAACAAATATCCGATTGACAATTTATAATTTATATAATCATAAAGTGTTGTCACATGGAATATCATAATACAATTTTATTTGTATTATTTTTTTAAATAATATAAATATAGTGACGAAGTAAAGCAATAAAAAATAAATATGAATCTTAATTAATCAAATAATTTATATATGATTAACAATTATTATTAATAAATAATTTTTACGCAATAACAAAAATTAACAAATACCTATTTTATTTCATTAAAAAACAAAATAAAAAAATTAATACGTTCGTTACAATACGAACGCGAGGCCCCGGAGGGATTCGAACCCTCGATCTCCTGTTTACTAGACAGGCGCTTTAACCAACTAAGCCACGGCGCCTTATGCGTGTCAACGCAAATAAACCATTCTTAAGGTCAAGCGCCATAAAAAACATTAAATCTAATATCGATTGCAAACCTTGAAACATATAATGCAAAATTTTTTGAATAATTTGAATTTTTAAATTGTATTATAATTTCTTTTTACTTAAATTGCAAATTATCAAGAACGAATGATTAATAATTACATGAAATTTAATATAACTATAAATATATTTTCAAATACAAATTTATTCTTTATTCAAACAATGTAAGTTTTATCAACCCATTCCTTTATTTGTTTTCTTAATTGCTGTAACTTTTATGTCTATTTTATTTATATCGGCAAGTAGTAACGAAAAATGTTGTTAAATTTTTGCTTGGTATCTTTTTTCTTAATTTTTGTCAAATTTTACCTTTTTTTAGTATTTTCGTCGTCAATATAACGTCTTACGAGTTTTCAATTTTTTCAACGTCTATCTCAGATTTTCAATTTTTGTCTATTTGTCTTAACATTGTTATGTTTTTTTCAATTTTTGTAAACTTTTTGTAGTTTTTTCGAATTTCTATTTTTGCTGCTATTTCAATCTATATCATTATTTTTCATGTTTTTCAATGTTGATATTGCTTTTTCTTTTTTATTTAGCAAAAAAAATCGGGATTTTTTAACTAAAAAAAATGTTACGTGAAAAATTTGTACATAAACCAGTAATATGCGAGCATTCCGGGTAGAAAATTGTTTTTGGGTCGTGTATTTCAATTCTTAACATTTTCTAAACAAAATTGTCAGGACGCCAAAATTGAAAAATTACGAGCTTTCTCAAAAAAAAAAAAATAAAAATAAAAATAATAATAAAAATAAAAAAATAAATAAAAAAAATGTTGAAAAAGAGAAGAATGTTAAAAGTACTGTTTTACAGAAACATTATTTCTGTTTTTGTATTTAGTCACTTTTGTTTCTCTTGTATGTTTTATAATTTCTGAGGTATTACACAATTTTTTAGTCATCGAAAATTTTCGAAAATTTCAATTTTGTAATTGAAATTTTTTTTTGATGTTAAGTTTTATCGTTTTCATCTTAATTTCAACGATATTTCCAGACATAGTTTTTACAAGCTTTTCTATTTTTTACCATTTCAGTATATCGAAAATTTATTTCTACGATTTAAAAAATGTATATCGATGCAAGTATATTAAAGGCTTTTTCTTTATTTTTGACAACAATCGATAGACCAGTTTTCATTCGATTTACTAATGTTCTTCGGTTATTTATTAGAAATCTGTCAACTTTTTTATCACAATTCCGCAGTAGTTGAAAAGTCACATATATATATAGTATTATTATACACATACTACCGTAGTGTAAAAAATCTATAAAATTAAAGTCAAAATTCAAATATTGGAAATTGTTTAAAAAGATTTTGGCATTTTTCTTGCTATACTTTATGACCGTTATTATGTAAAAAGCGTCTTCAAAACTTTTCGTCATAAATTTGCGGGATTCAAAAGCTCCTCACGATGAAGTTTTAATCAAATTTTCTTAACGACTCTTTTTACGGAAGTAACGTAGAGATTTCTTGATTAAACATAAACTATTATTATTGACAAACGCAGGATTCACATTATTAAATATATACATATATATATATATATATATATATATATTTTAAATTATGTATTACATATTTTAAATATGAAATGTTCAAAATTGATTAATAAATGGCTTTTCGGCAGTATTAGTCCACCATTTTGAATTTTGAATTTTACAAATTTTTATTTAATAGTAGGAATTTTAAATTCTCGAAAGTTAAAATGTTAAACTTACTTCAACTGAATCTTAATATGATATTAAATTATCAAATTGATTTATAATGAAATTTAATTTTAGATAAAATTCAAAAAACAAAATGGCAGATTCATTACGACACCTTTTATCTATTAAGTATAATGATTTATGCACATTGCCTAAACGTTCGACTTTCCAATTGAGCATACCCAATCATCATATAATGGCATTTCCAATCCGCCATATTGGAGACGCCATTTTGGATATCAGTAATAAATTACCTCGAATTCGAATTATTCGGTTTTATGAACGTCTTTTAAAATTCCTACTATATTAAACTACTATTAATCAATTCGAATTCTAAGTAATATACTAATATCCAAAATGGCGTCTCCAATATGGCGGATGTCAATCATTATATAATGATTGGTACGATCAGTTTGAAAGTCTAACGTTTATACAACGAGCATAAATCATTATATTCAACAGAACTCAGCGAGGTTAGTCAAATTTCCAATTACAAAATGGCGATTGTACTAATGGCTACTATCAAAAGTAAGTTTTACAAATATCGATTGCAAAATTGCGTAAAACTGAGTGTCCCCAGAGCGATGTGAAATGTACGATTCAAGTTTGAAGTAATTTGGTAAAATCCAAAATGGCGACTCTAATATGTCCGCTGTTGAATGTTTGACAGCGTGAGGAAATTCGATAAAATCTTATGGATTGTCAACGATTCGCATACCGATGAAAACGTGTCGAAAAAATTTCAAATTTCAAAATGGCGGCTCTAAACATTCTCCCGTTTACAAAAGGTCCTCGGTGTGAAATATTCGAGTGTGGAATCCGCAAAATCTGCAAAATCTGACGGAATCTTCAAAATGCGACAATGAACAATTGGACCTTATCGACATTATAATTACTCCTAAAAAAAATGCTTCAGTGAAAATAAACTTTAATAAATCAGCCTTATTCCTCGTGTGCCGTAATTTTTTTTCGGCGATGCCAACCACGGTAGAGCGCTCGCGCGGAATATTCAATTTACCGTGGAGAAAAATATATGATCGAAGATAAAAGAAAAAGATACCAGTCCATTATTCGAAACTTCATCCAGTTTGGAGCGGAATTGGAATAAGGATAACTCGCCGCGGAATACTTTTGTTTTTATGCGGAAAGTCGCGTTGGTGGTGGAATGAAAAGCAGGAAGAACCCGTGAATCGCCGTAAATTCTCGCTCGAAAAGCACGCCGTAAAATATGGAGGTGGTGGCTACGTTCATGCATATACGTCATCCGCGTACTCGCATATGCGCGCCATTTTAGAGCATCATATACACGCACTTACACCTGCGAATCCGAAAATAGTCCTTTCATATATGGTCCTGTCACGAGAAAAGTCGGTCCATTTTTCAACAAAAGTTATTGTTAAACAAAAAAAAAAAAAAAAAAAAAAACAATTGGCCAATCGTTATTCTCTTTTCGAGTTTTTGTTTGTTTCGATTTTTTTTCATTCCTACGCCCTGCGGTCAGGGGGGTGTTATTTTCGAGTATGTCTTCTCACTACATCGCGAAAGCAATTGCGAGAATATTCGCAGCCACACTGACACATGCTCGCTGCGGTTACGCAAAGTATATTGGAAAGGACAGAACAAGATGCAGGGAGTTTATATATAGATATAGCACCGGTAATATACATCTATGAATATTATGTATATATGTAGCTGCCGTATGTTTAGTGCTATCAGACACGGCGGGAGGACAGACTTTTTCCAAATAAAGCTCAACTATATATACATCTACGATCACGGTATACATTTTGCTTTACATTTTATTTGAATTTCTTCAATTTTTGTGCAGTTTTGAAAATTTTGTTGATTTTTGTTAATATGTCGACTTATGGCGTTCTTTCCAGTTGTATTCTAATTTTATTTTATTTTTGAATTCAATTTTGTAAGTTTTGTCGTTTTTTTGTCTGTAATTTTAATAATTCTTTTGTTACTCTATATGAAAACAAACACAGTTCAAAAAATTTAAAACAATAATAGTTCAGGTAGTCGCCACTAGGGTACGTATTGAATTTTTGTTTTTTGTTGGTCGTTCGGAATAAATCCTTAAAATTGGTCTGATATTAATAATAGTTATGAACAATTACTTTGGAAAAATTGATAGATTGCAAAGAACAAATAAAATTTTTTTTTCAAATACGCCGAAATGTTTTGTAGAATTTTTTGTAAATGTTTTTCAATTTTCAAAAAATACAAATAATTCCTTGATAAATATGAAGAACATTTCACTTTTCGAAATTTTTTTTCTCGAAAAAACTCATAACTTTCAAGTTAGAGGGCAAGAGGATTGAAAAATGCATTCTTTCCGCCCGATCTTGGATTTTTTTTTTTCTTCTTTTGTTTTCGTCACTGCATTTTTCTCGCCATAAAGCATCAACGTGTACGCTTATATTTTTTTATAATGCGGATGTAGCTTGCATCGTAATGTAATTGACGTGACCCAAGGCGGAAAACAGTGTGTTTTGCGCCCTTTTTCAATCACCTTACGAACGAAATGTCCCATCAACTCAATTTTTCAATTTTAAACGTTCGATATGGATCCACCGGTAGAACGACTAATATTCAAAGTGTATCCAAATAGAAACTACATCGCAACGGGCGTAAAACACCTCTTTTCCAACCTCCTTGTTACTTTCTCGAGCGTACAAAGTCTTATCGACATGATTCTTCTTTTATAAATAAACGATATTCACTAACTTGTATAGTGATTCGCGTCAAAAATGAATTTCAACGTAAATGACTCAACAATGTAGGGCGAAAAATTACTATTTTCTGACCTCTTTGCAGTTTTCTCGTAAACGAAACGTCGTATGAACATGATCTTGGACCGAAAATATTAATTCCTATATACCCTTTTAGCACATTCAATCTCCCATTATTTAGAAAAGTGTATCGCTGCCTAACCTAACCTAACTTAACCTACTCTATGTCTTCAAATCACGTCGGTGAGTAACATTTACATATTTGTAAACTGACATGTAAATATTACACAATTGTTACATGATTGTAAAAATTGTGCTTGCTGGGGTTTGAAACGTAATTTTTATTTTCATATATAAATTATAAAAACCCTATGCCATGTCTATGCCATGTCTATGCCATAACTATGGGAGATCTAATATTACAAAAATTCAAAATTATATATTGTTTCAAAAGAATTTTTAATACTGATGACATACCCTGAAAAAAGTAATGTTTACAAAACTATAAATATCGCCATATATATACAAAAAGTCGTATATTACGTATACCGTCCCGATATCGTAATTTCCACTCGGGTCGCGCGAAACTACTGACGTAAAAACAAAAAACATCGTAAAATAGCGAATGCGTAACACGCGCATTGTCCGTGCTAGCAATTTTCAAGTAGCGTAAGGGCCATTAAAAAAAAAATCCAACGTCGCGATAGAATAGGTCCAAAATCGCGGTATGTAAAGCCCGGCCCGTGTAAAGCTCTAAAAAAAAAGCTCGTATCTTGGAAGCCTATACGCGGTCTTGTTTCGCTGCTGGCACATATATATATATATATAGTATTACACAGGCCGCGATGTGACGCAACGGCCGCGACCGGGAGCTTCCCTCGCAAGCTCCGCGAAAGCCCCCGAAAGCGCGAAAGAGAGTGTCACGTTCCCATGGTAACTGCGGGGTAACTCCGCCCCCGGGTTTCGAGACCCCCCGGTTCGATATTCTCACCTCCTCTTTCAGCTCGCCATCGATGTGCTCCACATTTTTGCAAGCTCGCGCGTATATACGTGTGTAATGCGTGGCGAACCTCGCCGGTAATGTACGAAAGCTTCCGGAAAAGCTCGTTGCGTAGGGCCGTCAAAAAGTCGGCATTTCCGTAACCCTGCATCTATACTCAACATACGTGTATATACGTATGAATATACGCATCAGGGCATCGAAAATAATATTTCAGTATCGAAAGCTCCTCGAATAAAAATTGTCGTAAATAAAAAAAAAATATATGCATATATATATTTTTTTGTGTCAGAGCTTTTTTGATCGAAAAATCGAAGCAGTTGCACGATCGGTAGAGGTACAAAGATGGACAGAATGAGTACTTAAAGAACTCTTTTAGAGTTCGTAATATGCATCGATTTTTCTTTTTGAGATCATAAAAAGAAATATTAAATATCGACGCATAGGACGACTTGAATGAGTACGTTTAGTGCTCATTCTGTGCAACTTTTTAACTTTGTTGATCGAATGGTTAGTTTCGCAGGTATTAAAACTAAAATGCTGAACTTTTCCTTTTCACTTTAAATTCTCTTTAAAGACCATCTATAAACGTGACGTAACCTAACCTCAAAATTTGAAAATTAAAAAGTTTCTATAGTTTTAAAGATAAGAACGTAGAAGTTGAAAAAACGAAAAGTAATAAATGAAAAATACCCAAAAAAACATGAGCTGTTGTTGAAAATGGACAAATATTAACAAAAATAAAAGAAAATAAATGAAAAAAAAAAAGAAAGAAAAGGAGAAAAGTTAAAAAGGATGGAAAAAAATACAAAATGATTATAAACACATACAAATTGTCAAATTTTCCGAAGACAAGAAAAAATGAGAAAAAACCAAATGTTGACAAAGTAGAAAAAAATAATAGAAATTAAATACTCAACAAATTAACAAAAAATTAGTAAACATGAGAAACGACAAAACTAATTCGTTTGTTAATTTCTTTCTTTTTTGCTAGAGAGAAAAATTGCCAAGAATCAAAAAAGAAGCGCAAAGGCGATTAAAACAGGCACAACGTTCCCGAGCATGAAACGCAACAGATAAATCGGGGAAAATTGACGAAAATTGACGGAAATTACTAAGAGAATGCTAAAAATCGAGTAAAAAAAGTTGACAATCTAAAAAATAAATAATTTATACGTAAATAAAAAGCAAACAAAAACTAGGGGCTTCGCCCCTGCGGCGTCGTAGTTTTTCCGAAGGTAATTAAATCGCAAAAAGCAGTTTCCCCACTCTACCACTCGGTGGATAAATTTCAAAATCTAATCATTTCTAAGTTA
>JAPYZR010003725.1:6820-22561 GCA_030522945.1 Trichopria nigra
TTTCAGTGAACATTTTTGGAAACAAATTATTTTTCCATACCTCAATTAAAAATAATTTGTTTCCAAACGTTCTCATTTAATTTTGAATGATTTTTGCTGGAATTTTTTGGGTGATTCTACGTAACAATCCTCGAAAAAATATCGCGGAAATTGGTTAAAAATTAAACGACTATGATTCAAAGTTTCGGAAAAATAATCACTCTGTATCCTCTGCGTATGCTCATATGCATATTAAGGTGGTTCTAAAGTAGAACAGTTACCGACCTAACCTCAAAACAGGAAAAGTATAAATAAAATACTTTTGAAACATTCTTTCAAAATTCGGGCTTTGGAAGGGTGATTCTACATAACATATACAATCTTCAAAAAAATATCGCTGAAATTGGTTCAAAATAAAACAAGAATTACCCGAAATAAATTATTTTTGGTGCTGGTAGGAGAAAATAATTTATTTCGGATAATTCTCGATTGTATATGTTATGTAGAATCACCCTTGCAAAGCCCAAATTTTGAAAAAACGTTTCAATCACTTTTTATTTAAACTTTTATTGTTGAAAAACTCGGTCGGTAACTGTTCTACTTTAGAACCCTCATAATATACATACATATGTATACATGTATACACATATACACATATGGACTTTGCGAGTGGATCGAGTAGATGCGGTGGATGCCGACATTGTTTACATATAGGCGGCGAGCTGACGTAAAACCCGAAAAACCGACAGTCTATGTGAGCTGCGTATATAGTGAGTACTCGGTGTCTGGCTCGACTTTATAGGTTAAACGTTAAAAAGTTTGTAACTTTTCTATCGAATTTCTTACGGAAAAATCAAATTCCAAAAAAATGGCCTCGACGAGGGAACGTCGTGCAAATGCGGGAAATAAAATGGCAAAATTGTTGAATGAAGAAGAGGAGGATGAATTTTACAAAACAACCTATGGTGGATTTGAAGAGGTTGCACAGGATCATGATTACATGTATGTAACAAGATTTTAACATTGCTGAAATATTGACAGTGATTCAGACAATTAGATCTACATTATAAAATCATACATTTAAAAATTAACATTTTAATTCACATGCATCTTTGTGTACAGGGAGGAAGACGAAGGTGAAGACGAAGTTGATTCAGATTTTAGTATTGATGAAAATGATGAACCAATTTCTGATACCGAGCAGGAACCAGTCAAAAAACAGAGACGTCTTGTAACAAAAGCTTATAAGGAACCCCAAGCAACAACAGCTCCCAAAGCAAAGAAGCCAAAAGCACCAAAGCCAGAGAAGAAAATAGATACAGAATTGATTGACAGTACTGAATGATTTTAATAATTTTTACTGTTTTAAATAAATTCATTTATATAAATAATTAATTTTTTTAATATTATTTATAACAATCATAATTGAATCAATATTGTAGATATTAAATTATATTAGTTCAATATTAAAGATATTGAATTATACGAATAATAATGACGTTCTATTACAGTAGAAAGGAAATCTATTCGTCGATCGACGCTTGCAAAATCTGCAGCTACCCAAAAGAGGTTGCGAGAAAGGAATGAAGATCAGAAGAAAAAATCAAAAATTGTTAAAACTGACGAGTGGAAACCTACACAGGATGAGCTTCTTAAAGAAGCTCTAAAAACTGAAGAGTCGAACCTTAAATCACTTGAAAAATATCAAAAACTAGAAAATGAAAAAAAGAATACTCGAACTATTCGGAAAACTAATGTCGGACCTATGATTCGATATCAGTCAATGTCTATGCCTGTGATTATTTTAACAAAGACGAATATTAGTCAATGTAAAGAAAAACTTATTTCCAAGAAAGATCCACAAACTCCTAGTACAAAATCTACAGAAGCACAAACATCTTTATCAAATTCTGAGGCCGAACCAAAAACTTAGTATGTATTTTTAATTTTTGACACCATGGATAATTTATAGTTTAAGTAATTGTACAAAACACAAACAAAATACAAACAAGCTTGTCTTAATTTGAATATATCCAGATAGCAAAACAGCCAGTTTGTCCGCTCTTTTTCAACAACAAACCAGCAAATTTTCAGCAATTTGCCGGTGCATTGTCTGAAAAAAAAACTGACACACCCTCCGTTTTGCTATCTGGGTAACTTTGTAGTCAAAATAGAAATTGAATTTATAATTTATAAACCAGCTTTATATTACTTATTTATTTAGTGATTGTAAAGCCAAATGTTTAATAGATAAAAATGTCCATATTGTTATTGGTTTTTGAAAATGTTAAAAAGTTAATTTACGTTACCTTATTTTATATAAAATTTTAAGTTTTGCATCTCTTAATGTTTCAGAAAGGCAATTTTTAAAGTACCACTTGTAAATTATTCATTCATTTTTTTTTTTAAATTACATATGTAGTACTACATGTTTTCTTGACGTTCTTTCTAGTGATGCAGCAAAGGATATTCCACGAATAACTGAAACTAACAACGTCGCGACTGAAACAACTGAAACGCAAAAATTAACCGAAGAGTCCAGATCAAGTGAAGAGTTGAAACCAACTGAACAGCCAAAACCATCTGAAGGGCCAAAATCTACCGAAGAACCGAAATCTGCTGAAGAGCCGATGTCAACCGAGGCTGTAGAACCGGATGTTGACTGCATAGAAACAAATACGTCTTATGAACGAACTTTTATAACTTTTGAAAACGATCAGTTATTTTCTGAAGCATTTAAAAAAACTGAAACGCCTAGACCGAACTTGAAAGCGCTTTGCGCCATTACGAGGTAAGTGCAATCAATAATGTTTGATTCATGATTCAATGTCACTTTGGTTTCAATCATTGCATATGAATTTTTTTTTCTTATTTGAGAAATTTTTTATTTCACATCTGTGACTTGTTCTTTAAGATGATCGAGTTCTATATATTCGCATCATTCTTAGCACATAAGAACGGTTACTAGTAACAATAATAACTTATATCTTTATGTTATGTGGAAATTAAAGCATGATAAAGTAACACAATGCAAACAACAAAATTAAATGAAGAAAATAAACTACATTTATATTAGTTTATAAAAATATTAGTAACTGATAATTAATTATTAACAATTGCAGTATACAGTTAATTATTAATTTAAAAGTTGCAAATAATCGTTAGCAAATAGTAGGAACTATTTAATGACAGTACCTCATGAATGACCACCAATTATGTATTTTATAATCAGAAATTTATAATTGAAATAAATTTAATTAATGTATTCGGTACATAACTGAATAAACTTTGAATTAAATGTGCAATTTGTTATAGTAGCAAACAAATGTTCCAATTGTCAAGTTTCTAATATGTTTATAATGTGCCAAGGAAATAGACGTACAAGATCAAACCAAATTTCCAAAGTCGATTCAATAAAATTTAATCGCTTTTCATTTAATATATTTCTGAAATTTGGAAATTAAACATTTTAAATTATAACGATTAAATATTAACTGGAAAATTGCAGATTGTTTATTGAATAGTTAATAATTAACGTTTTTAAATACAAATGATAGGAGTAATTTATAATTGACTTTTCCGAGTACAAAACAGTCCAAAATTAATGTATAAGTTTTTAAAATTATGCCATCTTTTTACGAAGTATGTAAAACATAAAAATTAATCTTAATATTAACTATTTTGTAGATTGCCTGCAAAGTATAGGGATCCGATGACACAACTGCCCTTCAGGAATGTCCAAGCCTTTCGACTTCTTCGTGATGTTTATTACCAACAACTGGAAGCTCGAACTGACATTAACAATCCATCAATCAGTCCAGAATTACTGCGATGGTTGGATTGGCGAGAGAGAAACAATCAGACTAATCAAAGAAGTACTGTTCGACTTGAACCAGCTTCAGCATCGTTGGTTCCTTAGCTTTTGCTTGTAGTCCTTAGATAAATTTGTAGTCAAACATACGTTGAGGAACAGAAAAGAAGCGCATAAGCCTGATATCTATTTTTCATATCACCGCGAATTGAAACAAGATTATCTTTTCTAATTGTACCATATACCTCATGCGATTAAGAAAGTGTATAAATTAGTATGTAATTTTGGATGCATACTTAAGGTTTGCATGAGAAAGATTTTTTGTAATAAGTCTTGATTTTATAAACTTAACGACTTGATTAAAACTACAGATTACGTATAGAAAACATTCCTTGAGCATTCGCAGTTTGCGAAGCAATGAAAATTGAATTACATTGTAAATATTTGATATATTTATATGCCTATGCACCTACAATTTCGTAGGATTCTGTAACTCGCAAGTGTATTTTTTTGATCGTAAGGGATCTCAATTGTGATTTGTCGAATAAAGAAATAAAGAATTAATAAAATACGTATCAAGTGTAATTCCAATGCAAACAATCATATTAATACAATGTCCATTGATGCAAGCGATCGAAAACCAGGTATTTGCAAGATATGGTTCAACAACTTGTGAACCACATTTCTATACCGATGTGTTGGTTGGGCAAATGAAATTCGCAACTCAAATACGAGCCTATCATTATAAACGAGGAAGTGTCATCTAGTCGCGGAGACCAGCATATCGGCGATTTCTCGACGCGCATCAAGACAGATCGAACGATGCGTAACACGTTGAATTATTTTGATAGTCTACATAGTCTAATGATTTGCTCTGCTAATAAAAATTTGTTAGAAATTAAAAAAAAAAAAAAAAAAGATTTAAACCAGACATCTGACAATATCAACAAGCAACGATAAAAGTGAAAAAGAGGTTAGAGAATCATACGCATGACCTGATATTTTCGAAACGGTACGTTTAATTTTCTCAATGGCATTTTCTTGTCTAAAGCATACGATATAAGTACTTACTTAAAATGTTCGTTAATCTCTCGTGTTGGGTGCGTAAAAGCATAGATTATTTAAATTTACAATGCTTTTTCGTTGAGATTCGTTCACTCCAACATATTGGTTTTTGTCAGTATCGCCTGGCGGTTCGAAGTCATGGCCGTCTCGGAAGGTAACGAGTTTAACGTTTGAAATAATCATCTGGGGGGCAACATTATCATCTAGACCTCCACACGCACTTCAAAGTTTATAGTAGTAATAATCAATCATAATGTCAATATCAATTTCAATAAGAATAAGAATAATAATAATAATAAATGGACTAGGTGCTAATTAATTTCTTTTTTACTTTCCTTACTCGTAATAACTCACATAGCTCCAAAAAATGTAAAGCCTCTCACAAAAATAATAAATCCGAAAGCTTGTAAGACTCAACGTACAGATAATAAAATTACGCAAGAGCGAGACAGTGAGCAACGGGGTACGGTTCCAGGGAACAGGGTCGAGGGAACGGAGAACTGGAAAGTGGTATCTCTCCTGCACAGTGAATTTCCATTCGGTTGTATGATCGAACGATCGATCGTATCGCTACGAACACTCATTTACTCATGATCACACTAGGCATTGAGAAGAATTATACATGTATTACAAAGAAGCAGTAATACAACATTCAATTATAACATAATATATGTATATCTGTCCGTCTGCGCGTAGTTGTGTCCGTCCAGCGTGTATTCACGTGTATATATCGCATATATCGGCTCTGTGTACACACCATCAGCTCGATCACCAGAGTACGCGGGCGATGAGAGCAAGAGACGGGAAGGGAAGGTGGCAGGTGAGAGAGAGGGTGTGAAAGTAAGAGAAAGAGAGAGATAAAGAGAGAAATTGTGAAAGATAAAACCATTTAGAGGATGACGGTGTTCGGGTCACGATGTTTATGTGAATGCATTTTCTTTTTTCTTTTTTATTCCTTATGGCGCAAAGATGTCCGAGTGTGTTCGCTCTTACGACGTCGTGCGATCCGGATGATCCGTTTGTCCGTACAATTGGTCGAGTGAGCGAGCTGCATTCGTACGCGTGATAGTGGATAATCTACCCCGTACCCCGGGCGAAGGACCCGTTTAGCATACGAGGTTATAGGCCCGCACACAAAGTCTTAGCTCTCGTACCATTACGCACCTGCTATGTCTACCACCAGCCGAAACTCCCCTTGTCTCTCCCTCTGTGTAATTGCTTCTGAAATAATACATCAATATCTAAAAAATGCTGTAATCAACTTTTGATTATAAATAAAAATAAAAATTAAATCAAGAATATTTCTCTGATTATTAAATTACTAATTCAATTACATAAATAACCTGCGTAATAGGGCGGAACTTAGTATTCAATTTATTAATCGGAAGCTGAGTACAATTTATTTAAATATACTTAGTTTATTCAGTGCAAATATTATTTAGCAGAAATAAATATATTTTTCAATTTTCAAATAGCAGTGACAATTTTACGAAAATAATTTGTTCTTTGTCGAATTGTGAGTTTCAGATTTCTGTTGCGTATCACTTGTGGGATTGATTTATTTCACTAAATTACACACCATTACTGAAGCATTAAAATCAACACTTTCACTATGTGTAAAATACTTTTAAAATGGAATGTGCCATAATTTTATTGCTAGTATTACACAATTTTATCATGATGCTGACATCTTAGACCGAGTAACTACCGTGACTCATTCTTGGTATTATATAAACATGTAAAGTTTGAATTTCATCAAGTGCATCTAGTAAAATATTCTTCTTTATATAGGAAGAATATTATTTTTCAGTTGTAAGTTAGAAAACTGCAAGCAGGATCTTTTGTAAATTATATTTTAAGAATTTTTGAGAAGATAGAAATTAATAATAAATGATACGTAAAATTTTACTGTCTATGCAATACAAAAAAGGAATTTTTATTTACGGTTTATAAATATGCATAATTAAAATTACTAAAATATTAAAACAGCTGCAGCACTAATAAAATTCCGAGAATTGTGCACCATTTCAATTAAATGCTATTTAAAAGTTTCAATCAATTAGATATAGAACACTCGTGTATATGTAGAACATCATTGAATTCGGAGCAAACCAAACATTTGGTATCAATTAAAAAAGTTATTATCTACAAAATTTTAATATGAAGTGAAAACTTATAATTATAAATCGCTTCTATTTTTGTTTACTAAATGATACTAAAGCATCATTTGATAATGGCGTTAAGTGATAACGTGTTCTACTTCTGACAAATCTAATTTCTGAAAATCACATAGGGATATTAATACAAACACAGATATTTATATTCAATACTGAACTCCATAATATTAATGGAGCATACAAATTATTGGTTATTATTTTTAAATGTTTTTTTTAATCCTATCACAATTTCATTATGTTACTCAGAAAAAGGCTAATTCATTATAGAAATATTTTTGCTTAACCTACATTTTAAAATGCACATTTTTAAATCGAATAAATGATATTGGAATAAACTGATTTAATGAATGCTAACAATATCACATGCAATTATTTATTACT
This sequence comes from Trichopria nigra, assembly GCA_030522945.1. NCBI lineage: Eukaryota > Metazoa > Arthropoda > Insecta > Hymenoptera > Diapriidae > Trichopria > Trichopria nigra. Next base: position 14,234 of record JAPYZR010003725.1, read on the forward strand.
GACTTTTACGAAATCTTTTGCCTAAATACAGGCTGGATCACAGGTGAAGCAGACCAGAAAAGACAGAATTAATAATATGTAACTATATAAATAAAAAGATTACCAAGTTCCAGTTAAAAATGTCAACAGGATCAAATGAATTTCTGAAGAACTGAGATATTTAATGTTGGATTAAACTTACACGTAAAGCATAAAGACGAGTCACTGGCAACACTGTTTGCGCATTCCTTCTGAATTCATTGTTGGCTTCACATCAATGGGTTCTACGTTTTGTGGTCGAATCGTGTCGCCTTCAGGTGGATCTCTTATCTGTTTCTGCGAGACGATTCTATAGATTTCTATAAACATAAACATACACGCATGTATATATTTTCTAGTTCCATTTTACCAATGCTTTATTCGTATTACTCTTCTGCACAAGTCTCTACATTATTCATTTTCACGAGCCATTGTGTTAATTTATTTTATACATTTATTTTATTTGAAGGCTGAAAGATATTGATAACAAGAAATGCGACAGGATCGTATCCACAATCTAATCCATTTTTTCCTATTTTTTTTTTTACTAAATTATTTGACAGATATTATTACTTTTGCAGAAATTACAAATTTTAAAATTGCATTTAAGTTTATGAATATTATTACAAATACTAAAAGAAATTATCAAAATAAATACAATATCATAATATAAGGTATTTTTATTATTACCTGTTAAAATATTTTTAAAAGCTGTTTCGACATTAGTCGAATCTAAGGCAGATGTCTCGATGAATGATAGATCATTTTTCTCTGCAAACGTTTTGGCTTCATCTGTAGGTACAGCTCGCAAATGCCTTAAGTCTGATTTGTTTCCAACCAACATAATTACAATATTCTGATCTGCATGATCACGAAGTTCTCGCAACCATCTTTCAACATTTTCATAAGTCAGATGTTTTGCTATGTCATAAACCAACAGAGCTCCTACAGCACCTCGGTAATATCTACAGGAATAAGAAAAGTATACAATGTAGTTGACTCAGTGCGCGTATAGAAATGATTACTATCCACCAATATTGTATCACTTACGCAGATGTAATTGCACGATAGCGCTCTTGTCCAGCAGTGTCCCATATTTGGGCTTTAATTGTTTTCCCATCTACTTGTATACTTCTCGTAGCAAATTCAACACCAATCGTGGACTTTGATTCAAGATTGAATTCATTTCTTGTAAAACGTGACAGAAGATTACTTTTTCCTACTCCCGAATCTCCAATAAGAACAACTGAAATACAAATATCAGTTTATAGTTATAACTGATGACAGGAACTGCAAGCATAATGTTTTCTACATTGAACATATCGGTACAAATGAAACACCTACATAGAAGGACACCTTAACATCAATTGACTCTTTATTGAATATTCAAATTGACATTAATATCTGACAATAAAATTCCTTCTATGTGCTTGTGATTATGGCAATTCAAGATGGAAACTTTGAAAGACCAATTTCCATCATTGATTAACCATTTACTCTTATGAGTCATAATGTTAGAACTTAAAAGGCGTTGGTATAATACTACAAATATGGGCAAAAAGTGACAAATATATAACTCTACAATTTTTTATTGTATTATAAATATTAAATTTTTTTGTAAGACATTAATATTTTGTATTAAAGAAAAGGTCATTATATAAATGAATACATGAAACGAAAATGTAGATATTATATTTATCAGAAAGGGATGATATAAATTTAAGCATTCATTAAAATGTACATTGATTGAAACTGGAAACAGTCAAGTCTTTGTCCCTAACCTTCATGATATTTCCCACACTTTCTCTTATAGTTGAACATCTAAACCTCTCTCTTCAATTCACTCACACCCACACACGTAACCATCTACTACCTTGCACATACAAACATATGGATGTTGGTAACCAGATAACAGACTGCCATATGTACAATTATCAAAATCTTCTTCCTGCTTTGTGTTGGAGGAATCATTTTGATTTATTGAACACAGCACTTGCAGATGCAAAAATAACACTCGACGACCACGATACTGCGATTCGTATATCATATGATATATAAAGCAATAAGATACTGCTATAAGAGACTCATAAATGAAACTGAATATCATTAGCAAACGAAATATACAAAAAATGTTAATAAAATAGAATTGTTTAAATATATAAAATTTTTTTGTCAAATTCAGTAAAGTTTGTTATTAATCGTTCAAGCATAATTAATTAATTAAACAAAAGAATCTGAGATTTTATTAACAAAAATATATTAATTTTTTTTAACTGGCTTTGAAAAACATTGTACAAAATTTCATTTTATATGCTGAAACATGACATTATCCATATTCTTCGAGGCATAATGCTTTCCTTAAGGACTACACTTTTAAAATTTAGATCCACATTATTCAATTGATGAGCCTCTGTAGATGTAGTAGAATATAAAATGAGATATTGATAATCAACCATGTTTTTTGCAAAAATTGTACTGGTCATTATAATTGTCATTTTAGTAAACAAATTAAAATGATTAAGCATACATGGTTTTTGGAAATGATATCTACATAAACATAAATTTACTAATAATATTTTTGAGCATGGAATATCGAAATATTGAAATACTTTAAATAAATGTATTAAATTGCAATTGTTTATTAAATTATTACAAACAATTGAAACTTTTATAAATAAAAATCGAAAGCTATGTAATAAGTATGTGAGTAAAGATATGTAAAGATCTGCTCAAACAGTTCTAACTTTAGCATCACAAATAGAAAAGAAAGACTAATGGAAAGCATACATAAGCCACTTCAAAGGAATATGAGTCACTATTTTATGGAAATTATATATAACTTGAAATCGAAATAAGGAACTTTACTACTTTAGGAACTTCTCCAAGATAAAAAATGTCGAATAAAGAAACAAAATGGAAAAGCCGTTAGTCGTTAATAAAAGTTAATTCTTTTATTTGAAAGTACAAAATTGCAATTATTTCACGAGTGCAGTCTGGAAACTGTCGATGGATCGTGAGGTTATTGTCAAAATAATAAGGAATGTTGGTCAGTAGACAATCAAATACTTTATATAGGAACATAAATTGACTATATATGAGACACGAGGGAGAAGGCTGGCAATGACATCACTGCACCGAGGCAGACAGGAAGAGCGGTCCTCATGGAGCAGATTGAAATATTGTTGGAAACCTTAGAACAGTGGAGCAACTTTGAATATCAATTAAGCGTCGTCATCTATCGAGGCAAAAGACAGGATGACAAGTTTGCGTGTGACGTGCCGTCACGGCAACTATCAGTCTCTTTTTTCTTTTTTTTTTCCCAGCACAGCTGTCTCTTTCTTTCGCTCTCTCTACGACTCAATGTCAAACGATTCATAGCCGATAAGGATTTTTCGAAGCCCAGATAAAAACGTGAAAGGCGATCGATGCGACGAAGGGTCCGCAAACCTCGCCGAAGGACGACCTCGCCAAACGGGAAAAGATCGATCAGTCGTTACCTTTGAATAAATAATCGTATTCGTCGTCTCGAGTGGCCATCATCCCGTCGTCGGCGACCAGCTCGCTCCTCCTCTCTTTTCCCTTTTGGACGGACGTTACGCCGATCTCTCTCGCGATTGTCTCAGCGAGAGGGAGAGAAGTTCTCCCCGCGTATTTATATACAAATAGAGCCGCGGCGGCGAAACTCGATGGCGTCGCGACGTTTTCGCGACGCGGAAAGACACGGCAGGTCCGGCTTGCGAATTTGCGACTACGAGAGCCCTGGAAAAACACACAATTGTCGCGGACACGCACGTAGCCAACGACACGACGAATTATTTTCCTTTCTTTCAATTTAACTGTACAATATGGCCTCTTTTCTATACGCCCCTCCAGAACGAGCGAGGCGCGCTTGCGCGAAAGGTCTCGTGCGCCTGCGTCGCAATATGTACGAACAGCCGTGTACGGATAGAGATCGACGTCGGGGCCGCGATGGTCGCGCGGTCGCCCGATCGCGATACATCGCGATTATCGGTTGCCTTTCGGCAAACTTCGGCTAGTTAATCGACTTTGCCGGAATTTAAACCGACGAGGGTTCATTATATTGTATATCTTTTACCAGGTGAGTTCTTCAAAACCGAACGTATATAGGGAATCGCACAATATTTCGTTCATTAATTATAGCATTTGAAGAATGAGATAAAAAAAATGAACTTTTTAACACCAAGGATTTTATTTTTATACTTTTATAATTTTATTAAGAAAATTTGATAAAGTTTTCGAAAAAGTGCCAATTTAACAAAATCATTTTTTTTGTTTTTTATTATCCTTTATTTTGGATAGGTATTCCTAAAGAATCTTAATATATAAGACACCATATATATATATATATATATATATATCACACTACCGTGAAATCTGCGTATATATTTTATATATTTTTGAATTACATATGTTTAAGAAAATAATGATGATATGCAAATATTATAGGATCACTGCATCACACGTATATAGAATGATCGAAGCTTGAAATGAGGTCGTCAAAAGCGACTACTTGTCTCGGAGAAAATCAAATGTTACGCGGCGGATGGACATCAGACTACATTCGTCGCTGCATATATGGAAGTGACGTCATTATATGTTATGTGAGACAACAATATTTTTACAACTTTTACAGCCACGACTAATTTTCAACTTTTTAAGGGGCTGATTTTTAAAGAAAACATAATTATATAATGCATCTGATTAATTATGATGTTATTATTCCAGTAAAAGTGGAAAAAGCAACCGCAGTGAAACGAATAAAAAGAATTGAATTCATCAAAAACGTCAAGAATATACGAATTCAGAATCAGGAATGACTCTAACGTTTCAAAAACGTTTCAATTCAAGCATTTGGTAGTAAAAATAAAGAAAGTCGCAAAATTCATTATTTTGTTATTTATTAATTGAATCACTTTTAATTTGTTTAAATTTCTCAGAAATAAATCCTGACACATAAAACAAAAATCGTTGAAATTAAGAAATAAATTCATATATATGTATATTATTGTAATATATATATATATATAAATTTAAGAGAAATTAAATTTTTTTTCTGTTTTTAAAATTTATATATCAGAGAAATATATAAGTTCAAACCTGAAATATCGTGGTAAAAACATAAATCTCATGTCTTTAGTATATTATAATGCATGATAATTTGAAACTCGAAATAGATAAAGAAAAATGTATTGAAATGAATTCGAAAGAAATTGAAAAGTGGGAATTTGGCGTGAAATCCCATATACGAAAATGTTTTTTTTTTTTGGAATCAAAAAATGCTGGGATATTTAATAATAAATGAGCGGCACAGTAAAAATTTTAAACAAGAAACACACATTTTTTGTAATAGAAATCCCATATGTAGGAATTTTGATATGGGATTTCTATTAATATAATACACGTTTCTTTCTTGTTTAAAATTGTTTAAAGTATATCCTAGAATTTTTTTGATTCTATAAAAAACATTTTTGTATATATATGGGATTTCACGTCAGATTTCCACATGGGATCCCGTATGGGAGTTTTCAGTATAATATGTGCTTACATAATTGCAATTGAAATCATAAGGATTTGAATTCATTACTATATTAATTATTATTTATTATAAAATTATAAATATATTATAATACAATATAATAATCGCAATGTAATAAATATAATATATAATATACTTATTATATAAAATTTAGTATAAAATTCACCTATTCAAAATTCCCATATATCGTTCTATTACCAAAAAAAAGAGTTAAGGCCTATTCTTTCATTTTGTAATGTGAGAACGATTTATCATAAATATAAAACGTTATTTAAATGTCGCAATAGAAAGCCAAATCGTTAGCCGGTATCTGTATATTAAATCTACCAACAGTTGGTGAATTCTTAAAATTCTATAATACTTTGTATACGGGATTGAATTCTTAAAATTCTATAATACTTTGTAATTCTATAATACTTTGTAATGTGAGCTTACGGGTTACCCGAAGTTACGGGTTTATTTATACATAGGCACCAACTTCGTAACTTTCGATCCATTGTAGAATCGGTCAATCGCACAAACACAAACTGTGGATTCTTTTCCGCAGTGCCTATAGGATAAAGCGAGCGTGGAACTCTGTATCGCAAACGATCACTTCGGAGAGATTGGGAATTTTTAAATCTCTTGTATTTAACTCTACGAAAATTTTTTGTTGTTATATTTTGTATAAAGGCACTTTCGGTGCCGTTGATCCATATTAAATAAATAAATAAATAAATACTGAAATAAAAGTAAATTATCTGTAATATCTTTAATAAGGGGTGTTAATGAAATTATTTTTCTTTTCTTCATTTCTATACGAGAAAAATAATGAAAAAAAAAAAAAACGGTTTCTCACAAAGTATATATGAATTATACCCACATTGATTTCATGATCATTCTTTAAAACGACACCAGTATATCTACAAATGACGTCAAGGCCGTTGTCTCATGGAGTAAACACTTCGCAGTAATGTGGGTATAGAGCTAAATATGATGATCCATGAAGCCATCATTCAAAAATAATCAAATTCAATTGATAAATCAAAAAAAAATTATTGTAAAAGTTTCGGTTGGTTAATAAATATCCAATAATAAAATATACATAACTTTTAAAATACCAGGGTAAGTATATAGTGCTTAGTTAAAACATTAAAAGTTGAATTAAATAAAGATAAAAAGTTAATTCATTTTAACACGCAATTATAAAAATTTATAACTTTTAACTTTAATATATTATCTTTAATAATCTATATTAACTTTTATCTTTAACGTTAATTTTGTTTGTTTTGATTTCTTAACTTTGAATATAAAGATAACTTTTTGTCTGTTAATTTTAATTTTACATATTTTTGATTTTCAAAATATATTCCATTAAGTAAATAATTTAAATTTGATTATATATTCGTCTTTTCAACTATATAATAATTGACTCCATAATTATTTGATGTACCTTATATATGTATGTAAAATCCCAGCATTTAAAAAATCGTTTCATGGTATTTTTTTGAGATAACGTATATTTCAAAGGATTTTTTCGATGAATATACACTTCTTTCCTATAATACTTTAGCTCGTCTTGAAAAGTAATGTTTTCTTCTATCCCAACGGGATCATATGTCTGTAACATTTTTGAAGCGTTTCAGAAACGTTTTTAAAACGTTTCATGTCTGCGAAGTTTATAAAACGTTTCTGAAACGTTTAAAAACGTTACAAACATTTGGTGCCGGTTGGGATACCGTAGTAGTAATAATCTATACATGCCGGCGTTATACATCCGATATGAAAATTAAGTCTCCAGAATGTCCACAGAACGTCGCAAACGTAACATATGAAATATTTCATTTGCGATATTTCTAGAATGTTCTGAACATGTCTCAAACAAAATGTTTCAAATGTAACGTGCTGGAAACATTTCATTTGTAACATTCTATACGTATGATTCTGAGAATCTTTTGGAGATATCGCATTCGAGATCTCTCAAAACATCTGAAATGTGACACTGTCAGAATGTTTCGCAAAGATGTTGCAGAACATTTTAAATTGAATATTCCGGAAACACTTCATTTCACATATTTTGGAAATATTCTGGAGATATACTAAGAATATTTCAACGGTACGTGGGAATATCCCAACAATATTTGCAGAAAATCGGGAATGTCTCGGTCATATTACAGAATATCCCCAGGAAGTCTCTAGAATGTCCGTACAATATTGCAAAGGCGGACATGAGACGTTGTGGAAATATTTCGATGTTTTTTTTTTATTCATGACTATTACAGTTCGAGAATACTGATAATACAGGGATGTGGAAATATCTCCAAAATGTCTCTATAAGAACGTCTCCAGAATGTCAATATCAGAAATGAAATGTTCTGGAGACATCACCGAGATGTTGCATTGTTATGAGGGATGTGTAATTTTGAAGGAGTTTTTTAAAAGTTCGATTTCCCTTATAAGTACATCTTAAACGATTATCTTATGTTGATTTATCATTTTCATTGTGACTTTTTTATCATTGGAATTTTGAATTTTTGTGGCGGCTTAATTTTTTATTTTAGAATATTATTTATATTTTTTATAGTTTTTTTTTCGAGTTTTTTTTTTTTAAGTTTCGATTTCTCTACTTCTTAAAACAATTTTCTTATAACGTTTTGAACATTTTTTTATGTCTTAACCCTTACGGAAATGTACACCAAAAAATATTGTTCGGGGTCCGAAATGACACCCAAGTCGGTGTAAACACTAAAAAAAATGGGTGTAAACACTAAAAA